>JAHLJT010006538.1:0-40680 GCA_031308135.1 Acheta domesticus
TTTGAAATTGACTCGCCAATATACCATGAGTGCAAGTCAGATATTTTCCACCAAAAATTATGTATTCCATCTACTCCTGGAGCTTTGCAATTGTGGGTTCTTCGTATATATCTTTTTACATTCTCTGTTGAAATAACAACTCCATTCATTTCCGGGATATTGTGAGAAGCTTCCTCTTCCTGTCGTATCCAGTATGCTTCTTCAAAATGTTGCTTTAGGGTGGACCAAATCTGAGACCAATAGTTTGTCATGGCAGAAGCACTTGGGGTTTATGTCACTTTCCTTGGTATCTCTCGATTCTAGATATCTATAAAAGCCTTTTTGATTCTTAGAGAAAAAGGAATTTTCTTTCTTGCGTTGCGCTGCTTCGTTATACCTTCTTATTCTTGCCCCCAGAGCTACTATTCTTTGTCTTAATCTCTCGTCTTCAATCTTTAGTCTACTTTCCAGGTCTTTCTGTGTTCTTTTTATCTTCAGTCTTCTAAGAATTGAGCGAATACTTGCGCGAACCTTCTTTGAAATCCCTCGTTTGTCTCTGAAATATTGAGCAATATGCGAAATATCTCGTCTAGCTTGGGTAATTTGATTTTCGATTTTTTTTCAACCATGCCGGTGGCTTTTGTCTTTCATTAGGTTTCTTATCAAGAGAAGTACCTTTTCCCACCTGTACTTGTAACCTAGATGATCACAAGTAGCTATTGCAGCGCAATGAACCAATCCGGCTACATCTTCAAGAGAGAAGCTTCTGAGATGTTTGGGGAAATAATTTGGTTCATTTTGCCAACAATCTCGTAGACATTAGTGCTGCACTTCAGTTTTGGTATTATTGGTCTTAGATCTAAAGGTATTCCTTGGTAGTGCAGCTTTGTAACCTCGTAAATATCTTTAAGAGATTTGTCCCACCATTTCGTTGTCGAGTTGGGGGATGGGAACCACAACGTGTTGTTCGTTCTCATGTACTCTTTGTTTATTTCCATTAACTTGCTGCTCCAGGACTACCTCACTTTGTTAGTTCTAGCTCCACTTCCTCCTTGAAAAGATTTAGCTCTGCATCTGAAAGAACTTTTCTTCTCCTAATAGAGTTAAGTTGGCTGCACACACGTTGCTCATTTAGGGCGCTTTCCGGATAGATCTTTCTCCATTCAGTTAGGAGTCTTCTCCTGAAGCCCTCACATTCCGTCTCGTTTTTTTGTGCTTCTGTAGTATGCACGCATGACAGACATATTAATTCTCTGGTCCATTGCATGCTTTGGCTCGGATTCTCTGGAGCAGTGGGGATCCCCTTGGGTTCCCCAAACTTCTACCAGGTACGACATCTTGCGACGCGAAATCGAGAGTTGCGGTAGCCCTAGATGGAGCGGCGCCGCGCCCCCCTTAGTTGTTCCGGAGGTTCACCGCTTTCCATCAGCACAGGTAACACATTTCTCACAGCTGCCCCGGTGCTAGAAACAGCTGCGCGGCCTTGCGAGAGCCGGTCGCCAGCGTGACTTTTCCTTAAAGTACTACCCATAAGTCTTCTCTGGGGGGGCCCAGTACTGGATAACTGACGAAGAAGATCTGCTACCCAGGTCAATTTTTTTGGAGGGGTCTGACAACCCTCAGATTTTGAAGAAAAACTCGTCCGCCTTCTTTGCCGTTGAGATTTGATCTTCATCCGCCATCGAAGCCGTTGGTCCTCTTCACCTGTAACCCTAGGCGGGGGCCCTTCCTAGATACTGACAGCCGGAGCCAGCCGACCCTAAGTTTTTTATGGAGGTATGCTCCTCTTCAATGTTTAAGGAAGGAACGAAGGACAGAATTATTTAGGATAGGTACCAGGGGCCTCGGAGCTACTCAATCCTCCCGTTGGCTTCTGGGGGTAGAGGAAGGGTTGCATAACACGAAAGGAATAATTCGGGTAAAGAGTTAGTCGCCTCTTACGACAGGGGGGAATTACCCGTGGTGCTATTCTACTAAAACCCCCGGACACCACACGGGGTTTATTATTATTATTATTATTATTATTATTATTATTATTATTTTATTATTATTATTTTTAATATTATTAACATTCTTCACGGATGTAATTGCACGTGACTTAGTTTTAGAGGATCAGCAGTTCCATGGTGAATTCATTTTTATACACGAAGGTTGTTAGCCCTGGCGGATGAGGTATGAAATGATGATGATGGAGAAGAAATGGACAATTACAAATATACACACAAAGATCCATCCCCCGGGCAGGATTCGAACCTTTGACTATCGCGCAAAAGGCAGCTACGGCTCTTCAGATTTAGTGCCCTTGGTTATACGGGACGGCTCTCATTATAATAATAATATTTATTAAAATTATTATTATAATTATTATTATTATTATTATTATTATTATTGTTATTACTGCAGAAAAAAGCATTGGGATTCTCATAAACTACATTTTTTGTAAATTGTTTCTTTTCTTTATTTCCCCCAGGGTTGACCTGTGAGTATTTAATTTATTAAAAGTCAATGGAGGTGCCACGCGATGGCCAAATGAGGAAACTCATGACTGCCAGCGCCCATTGCATGACAGAGTTTTGAAGGGAAGTCATATGATTCCTCTTTGAAAATCGTTACATAGTTGTGAAATATATGTTCTAGAAAATGTATAGAAACATTCATTATCAGCTCGACGTAGTTTCATAAAAACATTTTTGTCGTGGCCGAAAATTGTTGTAATATGAAAGTTTTTTAACTCGGTTCTGGCTGACTTTACTGCGACGCCAATCTTTACTACTGCGCAAGTCCATGCAGTTGTCTTATTTTGGTAACTATTCAGAATAGGTATGTTGTTGTTTAAGTGCATAGTTCTGTGAACGATTGCTTAAAGTGCCTTTCAAGCTCATACTACTTTAACGAACTCCTCAGGTGTGCTCGTCCTAATGCACACAGAGAATTTTATTTGAAGATTTGAACTAATGCATAAAAGGTTTATTCCATTTTATGCAAAAGCAAAACTCAACTTGGGTGTGCTTTAAATAAAAAAGAGAAAGTATCATTATTTCTCATACATCCCATTCTTCCCCCCCTTCCCTATTTTCTCTACACATATCTGGCAACACTAATACAAACGGATTAAATGAAGATCAACTTGCGAAGTCGTCTTTTGATGTTACCAAAACCCTGTCATGTGGGATGAGTGAGCGGTCTACTTTTAGGAACTATTCTTCTATTTCTTCTAGATTTACGGCAGCTTCAAGAACAAACCAGTTGGCAGAGTATGCTGCTCATCTGCCTGGTTTTTTCTGACTCCCACTCACAATCAGTCAGAAAGCAACCGGAGCTTTTTGCTTCACAGAAGTTTAGGTGAACTATCGTCGCTATTTGTTTTGATACTTTGGTATATTCTTGTTCCAACCAAATTTTCGAAAACACCGTATCGGTGTTCCGATCAGACTCCTAGGAGCCCTGTCGGACTGTAATGTTGTAAAGGTACATTTGACGGAAATAACAGCTTGCTTGGTCTGACACATTTGGTAGAATTAGATTGTTTTGAAAGTTATTGCTTAAAAGTTAAGCTCAGATTTCAGATTTTTGTCGAACCCGTCATCTCCTTCTAATCGAAACAAACTTAAAGCTAGTTTTGAGTATAAAGTTCGGTAAGTCTGACGTCAGTTTGCTTTGAATCCGGATATGGCAAGGCAACCGCCTGTTGAAATTTGCAAGTTTTGCAAACGTCAGACATTTAGTGGGTTTGCAACCGATGATAATGCGGAGTTAGCTGCTTTTGGATGAGAACATGATATTCTACAGCAGTTTTGAGCGGTTAATAGATGGTTTTCCATCGTAAAATCTATTCCATCGTATAGAGGATGAAAAAATCTATATTGCAGTGTTCCAAACTCAAAACCGATAAAAAATGCATTTAGGGTCATTGCACCTAAACTACTAATGGCAGATGCACATATTCAAGCTGATTCAAAACCACATCCGTGTGGGGTGTGTGAGATACAAAGGGTGTGAAAGAGTGAGAGAGATTGAAAGAGCGTGTTAGAGTGTGTGAGGAAGAGTGTGAGACAGTGTGAGAATGTGTCAGAGAGAGTGTGTGAGAAAGAGAGAGAGAAAAACTCGATTCAATTTTTCGATCCTCCCAATGATACAAATGAAAACGATTTTAAGAATATTATAGAAGTGTAAAACTTTGTCAAAACCAATTTCGTTCAAAATTTTTGGGAATATGGCGTTTGAGTCTTTTCCAAAATATGAAAATGTGAGCTTATTTTTGCAGAATACTTTTGAGTTTTCGAGAAAATTTATAAAACATAATTTACAGCACGTGTACTCGTATATACAATAATGTATACAAGTCGCCCCAATTGTACATATTAACGATATGACAGATTTAAAAATACTTTAATGTGTAAAATTGGAAAAAAGAACAGAACAATACGGCATTTGTATAATCTGATACTAAACAATTAGCACCATTCCTACAATATGTTTAAATAAAAAAATTGGTCGTTGATGTGAAATGTTTGTTTTCAATATTTTTATGCACAAAGTTCACGCAATATTGCACGTAAACTACTAAAGTTTTTAAAAAAAAGGTGCGGGAAGTCAATAAAAGAACTATTATTAACTAATTAGGCAGTACAAACATTATTTAAAAAATCCCGATCTTTAATATTGTAATGTGAAGAGATGCCGAGAAAAAATCAACATTTTCAAACTTTAATAAGTTTGAAGAAACAAGTAAACATCGGACTTATGCCATCTTGAGAAGCGTATTGTAATCTACTCTTACAGGCAAATTTGAAGACAAAATTTGCTGTCATTTTTGTGAAAATTTAAAAATTGTCCCAGGGCTTCATTTAACCCGATAGTAGGCGCGTCAAGTTTTATGTTAAACTGAGGCGCACGGGGTGCCTCAGTCCCCTGACGGTAAAAATGTCAAGAAAACAAGTAATAATAAACTATTTTGTTTCTTTAATGAATACATGTTCATTTCCAAGTATTTATACATAGTTTGGAAACAGGTACAAATAAAACTTTAATTTTTACGAATGTTCATTTTGCAAACAACTTTCACAAACCTGGAGTTGACGATTTTTTTTCCTCTTCGCCATCCGTAGAGGATGGAATCGCTTTTGCACTTAAAAACAGTACAAATTATAAGAATATAAATAATATGATGTAAACGTATTAAAGAATACAATATACATTAAGATATAAATAAATATATACAAATATATCACAATAATATAAATATAGGATAATCATATCATTGAAATATTTGTTATTACAATTTTTCTCAAACAAAATCATTTACCATGGTGTATGTTTGAAAATTAAACCGCTCTCGGTGCCGCCCTGCTGATAAGTACTGTGAACCGCCTGGCAGGAAGTGACAACAAAGATTGCGCGAGGGGACGTAGTGGCCCCCACGCATGCCCACCATCGCCTTTTGCGATGAAATTTCGAGAAAAAGATAGGAAGCAGATAAAAGAAAAGGGTCAAGATATGTGCACAAAGCTTTCCTCGAAAGGTATTGAGAAGCTCGCAAGATTATAAATAAAACTGAAATAACAGTGAGCTAAAAAACAATGCTGGGGTGACTCAGGCACCCCGCGCGCTTACTGCCAGATTAAAGTAGTATCACCAAATTTTAAAGAATCTCTTTCAAACTCGCAAAGCTTGAGGCTGGCCAGAGCGACCAGGAAGTTCTCTTTTTCGATAAAATTCTAGGAATAGTTAAGCGCTAGTGTTCTTCACAGATGGACGGACTGACAGACGGATGATTTTCAAAAAAACAACAACGTTTCAGTTGTCAGGGTCTCCAAAACATGCCTTTCCATTGAAACCCTGGAATCGATTTTCCGTAGCATTACATAACTTTTTCTGTTCAGCGTATTCTATGACTCAGTATCTCGTACTTACGTATACGAGATTGTAAAACTTATGTTGGGGTGGGAAAATAACGAGGGCATGTGGGGTTACAAGACAAACGCCTGCTTACCTAGCTCGCTCCCTCCCCCCTGTCGCTGCCCCGTGCCCCCTGCAGCCGCGCGCCATTTTGCAAATGTTGCAAATTTTGACACCTGTTCATCCAATTTCGATGACTGGCACGGCGTTGGATTCAAGGAGCATGTCTTCATCACGCTATAAGCCCTCATTTTTTATTTTATCCCGGAACTACGAGAGAAATTGCAAAACATTTTTAGAAATCTTTTTCGGAAAAAACGGCTTCGTAGTGTAATTTTTACATTAAGTACAAATCAAATGCCGTTTACTAATTGAAAATCAAACCATCTGTTCAGACGGTATTAGTAAAGTAATTAGGCTTATTTTGGTCTGCTACGTGGTGGCAACAAGTTTTGCTAACAAGTGAGTTGCTAGGAGTCGGTATACATTTAGACTTAAGGACACGCTTTCGCAATAGCGGTTTGCGGTTTGTTCAGGCGAAAAAAACAATTCCTTTGAAAATTGCTATCGATATGTGGACCTCCTATCTACGGTAGTTAGCAAAGTTCACATTGACAGCTAAAATATATTCAGTTTTAGAGATATTTATTGTTAGCTCCCATTGCTGGTGTTATTGCAACAGTTTCCTCAACATATATGAATATCATCTTCATCTTCTGCCAATAGCAATTGGTGGTCAGAAAAAATCAATGTTTCTCACTTCGCTTGGTTCCGATTGAAATTCCCATGTTCGCGCAAGTTGGCCTCCATCTCTCCAAAGCATGTATTTCGAGGAATGTGATAGCGGTTGCACATCCTTGTCGTAGAACTTTGGTGACAGGAAATTCTTCAGATATTTTTGACCTATCTTCACCCCACTAGTACAATTAACGTAGAGTACTTTCCACTTCCCGTGTATATAGACCGGTACCCCTATTTGGTTTCATTGCTAACGAAATATACTGAGAGGAATGCCATTTTCAGATCTATGAAGGCCAAGTTGGATTCAAGGTCTCTTGATAACCCTTTCTTCTGCTGCTTTAAACCGAAAACAAAATATATACATGATTTTCCAGCACGAAATCCATTTCATTCTTCTAGTTCGTGTATCTGATTTTCAACTCTTTATTTTATAATTTAGCCATAGAGTCTTCAAAGGGAATTAGACACACTTATTCCTTTGCAAATGTAGCAAACTCGTTTCTCACCTTTCTTGTAAATGTTAGAAGTATAAGCAGTTTTCCAATCAGGGGACACAATTTCATTTCTTAAGAAACAGATGAAATCGTAAGCTAACAGCTCGTGAGCCAATGTCCGTCCCTTACAGAAACAGTTCTATGTGGAGTCCGTTCGGTCCAGCTGTGCATCCATCTTCCATGGATCTAAGAGCTTTTTTTATTTTATTGTCTGACATCATTTGCTGTAAAAATCTGATCATAGAAACTTATCTCATTGTCTGATTGGGTTATACATACTGGAGTTATAAATTCTGGAGCATATGGTATAATTTCTCTACTCTTTTAAGGGAATAAGACTTATGGGCATAGTCTCTTTTCTGTTTGTTCTGAGAGATTTTAATATTTTCCATATTTCACTGGCCTTTCTTTATGCCACATGTTCATCAACAGTCTTACATTTGTTATCCCACATTTCATTTTTGACTTCCGTTACATTCCTACAACACTGGGAATTGTATTTTATATCCTCATGGTTTCTTGTGTTTAAACATTCTTTGTTAACTTTCTTTTTCTTATTTACGATTTTCTGCATATTATCATTTCACCAAAGTTTTTATACTATTAATTTTTATTATTAATACGTTTTAGCAATTCACCAAGAGCTACTAATGCGACTTCTTTCACGCATCTGACTACATTGTATATAATTATTTCTTTAAAATAGGTTATATTGTGCACACTCTACAACTTAATGTTGCTTTTCATCTCTATAAATCAATAATCCGTCCCATACTCATTGATGTCTCTCTGCCGCAGCCAAAACAAACACCAACAAAATGCAAATCTTCCAAACTCGATTATTGAGCGCCATCACAAATCCTCCCTGGCGCAATGCAAATGCACTGTTACAAAACGAACTTGGCACTTCACCCGTTCCCATTCACTTATTCCTCGTATCGATAAAATCCTCTCCTAAAATTTTACAGATTTCTCCAGTAATTCCCTTTCAAATAGGAAAGTAGAATACGCACCTCAAGAGACTGAAACAAGAGTTACGCAGAGAATTTTTTGACCCTCCATAGACAAACTCATTAGTCTTTCCTCATTTATCTATTATGAAGCCCCCAAATTGTATTTTATTTTAAGCGAGAATTGTGTATACTATGTACCACAGGATGTCTTGTAATTATTCCATGCTTAATTATGCTATGCTCTACTATATTTGTTACACGCGGCAGCAGAGGTCCAAAGGCCAATGCTTGAATAAATGAAACAAAAATAAAAACACTGAGTTGCTGTCAGCGAACAACTGAACAGTACCCCGTTCATAACCTCACGTGTTCTAGAACCCCCGACAGTTCGACGAAATTATCCCATATTAACGACACTTTTCATTCTCGACAAATAGTTACGAAACTATGTCGAGCTGATATTGAATTGTACTATACATTTTCTAGTATACGTATTTCACAACTCTGTAACGATTTTGAAAGAGAAATTATATGGCATTCTTTTAAAGTTCTGTCACGCAATGGACGCCGGCAGCCGCATGTTTTGATTTTTAGTCGTGGCGTAACACTTCTATTGACTTTTAATAAATAAAAATGTCACAGGTAATTTCACCCCGGGGGGAAATAAAGAAGAAAAATGTAGTGCTTTTGTTCATGAAAGCCACAGTGCTTTTTCTGATGCAATAATAATAATAATAATAATAATAATAATAATAATAATAATAATAATAACTGTTGCAGCTGTAAACACCCGGTTCGAAAGCGCGCCGACCAGGCAGCGCACGGCAGCGAGCGAGACAACAAGGAAAGGCAGCGACCCGTGGAAGACTCCTGCAAACGGGCAGCAAGCGAACACTCGGCGAGCCTACACCCCAGAAGCGAGTCTGCGGCGCCAAGGACGTTATAAGCCGGCGCCTCCACCGCCGAGACAGTTCAGAGATTATTGAATTGCCCGAGTGAGTGTTGTAATATAGTGATAGCGTGTACGATCCGGCTTAGGATTTTGTATTCTTCCTCTTGGTATATTGGACGACTGTGCAAGTGTTTAGTACATCTCACGGTATAATCGGTAACTTGGCTTGATTAATGGTACATTCTTTTGGGTTACCGGATCGATACATTTGTTGTATAGAAACTGTGTGAGTGTAAATAAAAATCTGTTCACGAAGTCTGCTGGTTTTTTTTTTAACATAACAATTGGCGACGAGGTGAAAGTGAATACGGCGAGTGCACCGGCCCAGTCAGAGCTGGCACAAGTGCTGCAGTTTATGTAACAACAACAACAGCAACAACATCAACAGCAGCTCCAACTGTTACAACAAATAGCAGCGGGGCAAGAAAAGCAGCTACAAGCGCAATGGGAAATGATGAAGAACGCGAGTACAAGCAGAGGCGAGCAAGCGCCGGCGCCATGTGCCCCATTTCTGCCGCAAGTGGAAGATTGGTTTGAGTACGTAGAGAGAGTAGAACAACATTGGTTCTGTTACGGGGTTGAGAGCGAGGAAAAGAAGCGTGCGGCGTTTCTGAGCATAGTCGATAGTGAGACAAACGCTTTATTAAAGAAATTGTGCAATGAAAGAGAGACTAGTAAATTAACTTGGTCGCAAATTAAGAAAATATTAAATAATCATTACGAAAGTCCTCATGCAGCCTGAAGTCTTCGCAGGCCTCCCTCAACGTCTGCGCCCAATCGAAATTAGTAACACAGACTATTTCGTTTGTTTCGTTGTTCGGCCATCGTCGGGTCACGTGACGCGAGCATCCCACTGGCGCTTAGACATGATCGACGAAGGTGCTGGTTACAGTTTCTGCAGGAGGAATCTGCATTTTAAACATGGTTCTATTTTTATACCCCAGAATTGTTACCCTGGGGGATGGGGTGAAGTTGTGATGATGATGATGAATGATGAAACAGACGCACAGAAACGTACAGACACACAACACAACCCGAAGCAGGGCGTGAGTGGGGCGGGGTGTTTGGTGGCGGAGATGGTGTAAAAATTTAGTCAAAATTATTGCCGCCATTTTTTTGAACATTTTCAAAATGTCCCGGTGGTTTCATGTAAAGTATCATTTGGTACCAGTTGGGGAGCATTAAATAACTTTCCCTAAACTATACGTACGTATAGTATGCGAAAAATTAAAACGGAAGTACGTGGGACCGATCTCCATGAAACTTGGCACTTGAACATGTTTTTTCACCGAGAATATTTATGTGATGTTAATTCTGTTTTTACCTCCACTTCATGGCGCTGTAGAACAAAACTAAATATTCACGTCAAATGCCACCTGCGCCATTTTGAAACTATATCGTTAAATAAATCCTAAAAGAAGCGTTCCAGGGCATTAAAAACTTAAATTTTGAAGCCGGAAGACTCATTGAAATGTTTTTCAGAACGTAATCTACAGAATGAAACTTTCGTGATCCTTTTAACACGTTTTTGCCGGTCCGGTGCTTCTCGATGTGAATGAGAGGGACAGAGAAAGGTAGAGATAGAAACACACAGAGACAGACTGAGGCAGAGAAATAAACGGAAAACAAAGAGAGAGGTAGAGACAGAGAGAAAGAAAGAAAAGGGGAAAGATAGAGGTGAAGGGCAGAACGTCTGACGGGTACCACTTGTTTATTGTACTTGCTTGCATCTTAAATTTAACAAATCGAATTCATAAAAATATTGTATGTCTTATGTTTGTATTAGAGAAGGCCAGAAAGTGTTTCAAAGGCCCAAGGACACAAAGAATCAGAAAGTCCCGATAAGGTATTAAGAATACCAATACGTGTTTTGTTTCAGGTCCGTAAACGCACAGCAATAAACTAGTAAACCATAATAAAAATTGTTTACACTCCTTATATTGTCAAACACATTTGTGTTTACCACTTTCAATTCTCAGTAAGTTTGAGGTCCAAAAAGCCCTCAGGTATAATACTTCATTGTAAATTACAGATATGGTACGAGGGGTAAAAAACTATCAATCTATCAATATTACAATTAAGTACATAACAGACACTAGGACAACTTAGTTTTTGTTTTACCGTGATATTACTAACGGTTCCAAATATTTTTATGATCACACTGTTTCGAAGGTACTTACCATGTAGTGCTTGTGGCGTAGTGGTATTGGTGTCGGCAAGTTAACTCTGACGGCCTGAGATTCGGTCTCGGAGCGAAAAAAATAATTGCTGTTTGAAAACACTTTTGCTGGTTTACATAGTAGTATAATAAAGCGGAGCATTTAGAAATAATGGGAGAAAGGAGGTGCTTTTGTTGTACCACTAGTTAAGCAGTAGAAATAATTAACACGTTAAAAGAATTAATAAAATGGTGTAAACAAGATCCTTCTGTTTTAACTGAGAAGTACAGAAGTTAGCATTGTTTGTATAAATGTGAGGTTTTGTAAAGGTTTGTATTCCAAAATACTAAGAGTACGTCTCCAAATTTACATTTCTTAATTTTTTTGTTCAAATAATTTCAGCGAAAATTGGAGTTACGAGTATTTCATTGCTTTGTGAAATGATGCAAAACAATAACTAAAGTGCAGTCTGAAAGCCAGTGTCATTGTGCAGATTCGGAGCTCGCCGATACGGGAAAAGTTTCCAAAGGACGGATGATCTGCTATACAATTTCTCGGTCTGTTATGAGTCACGTCACGCGAGAGCGTCAAGGCCTATTTAGATGATAGTTGTAGAATTCCCTCGATTCGTAGAAACGGTTTCTAGAACGTTGCATAAAAAATCTGAACATGTGCAACGGGCGTCAGAGAAACTGTTTGTAATGTGTGAACAAAAGTGGCGATATTCGACAGAATAAATCGTATTTTGGGTCACTGAAATAGAATTTTAATTTTTTACTGCACTACTTTATTCTGCATTGGCTCTGATGATAAAGTAACATATTTAAAAACATTGAAAAGCTAGTATATTGTAATAATCCGGTCTTCCCTATCAAATTTCACGCCCCCACATTAGGCTTACCACTGTAATACCCCGTCTTTTTTTTTAATTTTAAGAAATCTTAATTGGAAACGTGAACGTGGTACATGTGGGTGGCTAGCTCAACACCACGTCCACTGGATGCTCCTGAAAAATAAGAATACTTACTCTCTGCATTTGTCGTGGGCTGAAAATACCGCTCTACGAGGACTCGGTCGATGGATCTTATACTTACGCTTCGGTTACCAAAAATACAAAGGGAATAATTTTTGAAATACCTAATTTCTATTGAATGTAACCAGAATTTATATATGCACGTAACGACATGAAGTGTCGTACGTCTCTTTTTTATTTTTAGACATTTTTCATCAATCTCTTACATGCATTATCATATTATTTACTTGACAATTAAGTTTCCCTATTGGTGGCCATCTACTAATTATTACAATTTTAAAATTTAATTATTGCTTTAACCAAATTTGTAATTACTCTTAGGGCTTGAACATCAAAATTTAACTGTTTTATGTCTTTCTCAAATTCGGGCTTCGCGGAAATACTTCCTTGTCCTTTCGGCGTCAGCACACTTGGCAGTTGAATACCAGTTCAGCTTCAGAGCACCCTATCTTCTCCTGGATTCCGGTGTCCGCTTCAATCCACACTCGGTTAATTAATTATTCTAAGAAAACTTCCTACAATCCCGATACTCCTGAATTTTAACTATGTAGTTCTTGCACCGAGTTCCAATCTCAAAATTAAATCTTAGAGATGACGATTACTGTTCGTACACCTTGGTTCTATTACGCACCAATCTCGAGAAACTATAACTTTCAAGTACACAGTCCGACATCCGATCGCTACCAGATCCTGACACGAAGTGTTGTAAAAATTCCAAAAATTTTCTATCTCCGTTCTTCTTTTCAAAAGCCTCTTGTTTCTATTCTTGTGCTATGAGTCCTTGTCCTTCTCATGTTTATAATCTCTATTTTATTGCTAATCCATCATTAAATGACTAATCTCTTCTTGTCAACAATGTTCCTATTTCTTTATGCTATATTTCGTGATAATTTATTAATAAAACAATTTTCCCCAATCTCCAATTAAATATATATCATTTTCTCATATTTATACGTATTATTTCTCACATCAAATTACGTACTGAAGTGCACGAAAATTGATGGTTTTTCCGATGTACTTCAATATTATAATTTTGTTTTCCAATTACTTACATATATATCTTCGTAATCTGGTGCAATGGAGTGCGTACTTCTGCGTACAGCTATCAAATGCAACGATTATTAACTCATCTTGACGGCGATGTGTCACATTGTGGTTCGTGACGGAGCTTTCGTTATTTTTTTTCGCAAAAGTGGACAGCAATAGAAATCGTCCATTAGATGGTCCTTTGGACGGTGTTTCATAATACAGACAAGAACCAACCACCGTAATGAAAAACAAAACAAACTCCAGATGGCGATCCATGTCTAAAACTATCACTGCACCCGATTCATTGACAACTTCTGGACACGTTTTCTGACGATTTGCGTGTTTCTGGTCAAAAATAATTAGAACTCAACAGCAAAACTTGAATTTTCTTTCAAAACCAACACTCTTGCCTTCTGAAGTGTATTCGTCACTTGTTCAACTATTGATGAAATTACCGAGGCACGTTCTACTCACGCCCTCGCCTGACGTTCTATCAAAGTGGAATCAATAGACGTGATACGACACGATGTCTCGATGAAGGTCGCAACAACTCTTTCAATATTCGTAGCGCAATGTTTAATACACGTGAACCCTCTCCATGAAGAGTGACTCGATCCCTTGAAAAACCCTACGCGTCAGGGCAACTTTGCCAAGAGGTAGCTGGGGGATCCAAAATAAGCGTAACCAAACGCGAGCGGTATGTTCATGCGAAAAAAAAGCTCAAAATATAACTATTGATTGTTTGCCTTCCTATTATTGGTATTTATCAGGAAATAGGCGCCACCTGGCACCATCCCTCCGTAAAGGCAAATCGAGAAATAAGGAGAAATTTGACTGGTCAGTGAACCTAGAAGGGGAGGGGTAGCTGGGAAACCTTGCCCATGGCCACGAATATTTTTTCATTAAGGATAAATGAAATGTATTTACTTCTATTTTAAACTAGTGGTGCTTCAACAGCACTTACTTTCCCGTATTAGAGGAAACAGCTAAGTAGTACTGTAATACTGCACTTTATGCGCTACTAACATCTTCGCTTGGAACTCGCTATTTCCATTGCAGTGTTGTCAGAACTATGTGAATTCTACAACTTCACAAAAATAGAATGCAAAAGTTTTGTAACCCTGTATTGGAAAAAGAAGCCTGATACCTTGGAAATATAGAAATGCCTTCCATTGGGCCATGATTACGGAAGAGTATTTTAAAACCATGCAACAAATTCTCTACTCACTACAAATGGTACAGCATTTGGTGCAAAACTAAATATTTGAATGCAAATATCAACATAAATTAGACAATTATAACTCCTTTTCATACAGCTCCATTAGGTCACAACAATGACACTAATTCACAGATATTCGCGAGCGCAAAGTGAATTCCATTGTTGCAGACCCTGCATTGTCGCTATTCTGAGAGCTATTAATTCTTTTTACTTATTTCAAATATTTCAAAATAGACAATTTCTAAAATATTAATGTGTAAGTCTATAACAAAGTTGGAATGTAAGAAACGAAGAAAGAAATAATATACAAAACTGCACATTCTAATATACGACGCATCCAGCTGTCCGAAGCGCAGTAAATTTACAGCGGCCTATTACGTTTGTCACAAACTTAAAGAAAAACTACTCGTATTTTGAAAAAATTAAGCATGACGGTATTTATTTTATTTATTTATTTGTCAATATTCGGAATTGCCACATACTCTTTCTTGCCAGCTACCATCTATCATTACATTACATCCAATCATCCATCCATCCATCCATCCATCATTACATCCAAAAGTACATTTTTTTGTCATTTTCTTAATTTTTCGGTTTCCTATTGGTAGAACAGAAACATTAATTTTAGAATATTAAAGAACACAAAAACCTACCCGTAAATGACAATTTTCTTTTAAAAATTATGTGCCGTTTAAGAGAAAATGGCGTTTTAGCACTACTAAAAATGCGAAATTTGAAGCTCATTTTCACAGAAAATTTTTGAGTTTTCAAAATACTTTATTTGAAGTTACTCGAAGCACTTACACTCATAAATATAATCATCTTTACAAATTGCGGATAATGTGCATATTAAAGGATGTGAGAGATCTTTCAAAAAATGTACATTTATATAATTTTTGAAAAAAACAAAAAAACTCAAAATAAACTTCACGCTATACTAATGAGTGTAATTAGCACTATCCGTTACAAAAGTTTCAAGAAAAAAACTGCAGCCATTTACGAGAAAATGACGTTTGAGCATTTCTGAAAATTGCCGAAATTTGAGCTAATTTTCACAGAAAACGGTAGTGTTTTCGAGAAACTTTACTTTACATAGTTTAAAGCATATATACTCGTAAATATAATAATGTAGAAAAATCGCCGATAGTGTAAATATTAACGACGTGAGAGACAAGTAAAAAAATTTACATTTTTGTAATTTTTGAAAAACCAACCGATAGACCAAAATGGCTTTTATGTCATTGATAGAGTACATTTACCACTATCCCTACCAAAAGTTTAAAGAAAAAATTTGGAGCCGTTTTTGAGAAAATGTTGTTTTTGTAATTTTTTCAAATTGCACATATTGCACGCAATATTGCACGAAAACTACCAAAATTGTGAAAAACATTTACATGACCTTTATTAACGAACTCAATATGCAGAACAAATTTTATTTGAAGAAAAAATCTCTATCTTCAATTTTGTAGTTGGAGAAAGACGCCGAAAAAAATTCAAACTTTCACAATTTTCGAAAATTCAGAGCTGTACGTGAAAATCGGACCTATGCCATGTTAAAAAGTGTATTTTCTTCTATTCATACAAGTAATTTAAAGAAAAAATTTGGAGCCGTTTTTGAGAAAGTGTTGAAAATCCCCGGGTGGCTTTATATAAAGTACCCCCAAATTTTAAAGAATCTTTTTCAAAATCACAAAGCTTCGACTAGAATCAGTTCGACTGGGGAATATCAATTTTGAAGAAAATCGACCGAACGGTTTAGGCGCTAGCGTTGACCACGGACGGACGAACGGACAGACGGACAGACGGACGGAATGCCGTCAATCGATTTTTAAGTATAAAAAAGCAACAAATCATGGATTTTGACCACACCACGTTTTAGGGGATTTTTTTTTCTTAATTTAGCAACTGGTTTTATCCACTTATTCGTTTTCACGGCCCGGCAATTAATTTTTTATCGCCGAAAATATGCCATTTTCTCGCGCAGCATTACATAACTTTCCCTATACTACGTATATCACTCCGTGTATACCTACGTATACGGGAAAGTAAAAAACAGTACATATTTGCACTGTTTAAAATAATTAAATAAAAAAATACTGTTTAAAATTTAAAATACAGAACAAATTTGACTGGGCAGTGAACCTGGAAGGGGAGGGGTAGCTGGGAGACCTTGCCCAAGGCAACGAACATTTTTTCATTAAGAATAAATAAAATGTGTTTACTTCTATTTTAAAAAACTTTACATAGGACGTGCTGTGTGCGCGCCGACTACTTAAACGGCGCGCGGTAGCATAACTCAAAGACTCGGTCAAGAGGGCGCAGCACAAACGCGCTGCGCACTGACCATAACGTAAACTCGATTTCCCATTGGCCTACCGGGGTATAAAAGCCCGGTGGACAACGGGTCAGTTGAAGTCAGCTACCAGTCGTCTACCTGCCAGCTACGAATGTGCAACGCGTCTGCGAGAGACCAACGGAGGGCCAGCCCACGCATCCGCTAGTACGAGCCAACCGACCGAGTCTACCGACTCGTCACGCCGAGGCAACAGCGATCTACAACGCCACTGCCTCGCCGCCCCGGGCGCCGGCCCCGCCGCCGCCACGACGCTCTGCTAGCGACGCATCCACTCACCGGCCTCTCTACTGCCGAGCGGACGGCCCCGCTGCCGTCGCCACGTTCGGCTAGCAACGTTTCCGCCTGGCATCGCCCAACGGCCTCACGCTGTCGCGGGTTCTACCTGGCCCCCGCGCTGCAGCCTCTCGGCACCTGGGCGACGGCTCCGCCGCCGCCACGACTCTCAACCGGCGACACTACCTGCTCGCCGCGGCCGTTTTCACGGCCCCCACACTACCACTCACCACGGCCGTCGGCCGTAAAACAGAGCCTTCGGCTCACCCAGCTCGCCTACCGGCGACCAATTGTATATTTATGTTGTGAAAAATAAATGTTGTGAGAAACGGAGTTTTTCTTTTGATTGCAAAGACACAACAGGACGTTACGTCTTTTGCGCGGAGAAATGAACCCTTTTTATTTATTGGACAGGTAAGGCGGCGTAAATTTTGTTCAGTGCATTTACTGTCCCAGGTACCTTGTTCTCGCCCCTGGTGCTTCAACAGCACACACTTTCTCTAGTCATTTCTTACGGTTATCTATTGCTTTGTATCGAACTAATCGTTCTGCCACCTCTTCAGATACTCACTACAGCAAAGCAAGCGCAGGGGATTTGACTTGAAGAATTGAATACATAGAAATTTAAAAACTTCTCAACATTTTTGTATAAAATACTATCCCAAAATGTTAGATTCCTTCAGCAATTCCCCTTCACCTAAGTGAGTAGAATCCGCAACGCAGAAGACTGAGAGAACAGTTATCCAGAGAATTTTTCGACCCCCACAGACAAAGCGATTAGTCTTTCCTCATTTATCTATTATGTAACCCCAATTATCTTAAACCATATTTTTGTATACTATGTTTCATACAATGTCTTGTAAATATTCTATGCCTACTGTGTTTGTTATACGCGGCAGCAGAGGACCAAAGGCCAATGCTTGAATAAATGAAATAAAAACAAAAGCACTGATTTACTGTCAGCGAACAAATCATCAGCACTCCGCTTATAACCGGGTCTGCTCTAGAATCTCTGACATTTTGACGCAAATATTCCTTATTTACAATAATTTGATTCTCAAAAAAATATATTGTTTTGAAACTATGCCCAGCTGATATTGAATTCAACTATAAATTTTCCAGTACATATACTTTAAAACTCTGTAACGATTTTCAAAGAGGAATCATACGACTTTCTTTGAAAACTCTGTCACGCAATGGACGCCGGCAGCCCTGTGTTTTGACCTTAATCCAAGACGTGACTCTTCTATTGTATTTCACAAAATCAACATGTCTTCCTAGAGAATCAAACGCAGGATTCTTTCAATCGCACTAAATATTAAAAGCAGCACAGAATTGTGAATACATTCCGAGAAAAACACACATTTAAAAATCCATCAAGCTCTATACAAGGGAATCTAAAACAAATATAAAGATGTGGAAGTCTTTACAAATGTTTCACCAACAAGAAATAGCTCCGTGCTGTGCTGTGATGGTTGATATCAGCATACAGCATATCAAACTTAGTGAGTTTTATTCTATTGAGAAGCCTCTACGACACAGAATTGAATAATATATTAATAACAGCTGAAGGACCTCGCGTTGCTGGGGTACTTATCACTATAAGGTATTAGTCAGGAAGAGGCATTCCCTCAATTTCCGGCGTGCCGCGGAGGCTACTTGTGTCTATTCTATTGTCTTCCCAACCTCTCTCTGTTTGGCTCCTACTTGGAAATACTAGGTCTTCCTCGTTTTCTCACCGAAAATGTTTATATTTTTTAATGTGGAATCCTGGCTCCAAACTTCACTAACTTTATAACTAAAAAACTCAAAATGTAATCAACAAAGGAAATGCATTCACTCACATATTATTTTTGTGAAATTAGGTATTAAGGTCTCCTGTATTATTTCAGTAGTATACCTTTCCGTTGCGGGTCTCACACGCAACAATGTCTATAAATGAGATGTCTGAAGAAAGAGAATTTCACGGAGACGTGACGAATTGCACTTGGACTTTCAAAATATGAAGGATTAGTTTAAGAAATCATATCTTAATATTCAAGTCAAATACAACCCGCAACACTTGCCAAAGTTTTCGTCAAGTAACTCCTAAACAAAGCGTTTTAGGGCCTCCCGCATCATTATCTATAAGATGAGACATTTATCGACATGCAAATAAGTTTTTGGTTCCGCGCTTCAATACTATCAAGTCCACCTCAATATTTCAGCCCTTGATGCTGGTAACCATTTTTGTGACAACACGCTTAGAAGGATTATATTCCTCAATCTTATATTTACGCTTTCTGTATACCCCGTCGTTTGTGCAGTCTGACGAGGTTTATTTGCATAATCATTAATTCAAGATTTGCTCTCCAGCAACAACTAGAAATACTATTATAGTTGCTTGATACCTATGAAGATTGTTTCTTATGCGTGTAGTGAAACTATTCAATTAACGTTTTGCCGTGGTCTGTATGTTCTGTGTACTTAATTGTGGAGGGATGTAGGTGTACAGTGAATAGTGAAGACTGTGTGTGTGTGTTTTATCTGTACCAATATTATCGTTATCATTCGATGAAATTTTCAAGTCATCGGGTTCAGACTCGTAGCTTTCTCAAAACTAAAAAGCTAATGTTTTTTGACTACCACGAAAAGCTAAAAACTAACGTACAAAGAATATTGAATAATTACTTCATGTGGTGTCTTTAACCCATTAATGCCCAGCGTACCATATATGATACCATAACCTCTTTTCATAACCGTGATTCAACCTCTTCTTGAGCTCTCTTCACGTAAGCAGAAAACAATATTTCGTTTGCGTGTTGCCTCCTACACTTACCTTGGTCTTCAGTTTGTGAGTTACATTTAAATGCAAAAACTTGCTGCCTCTCTCTTGCTTCAACGAAATATTCCCACCCCCTTACTTTCACATAAGTTGTCTGTCTTCCGTCTTCCAACGTTTTATCATAAATAGTCCACTCCCTGCCGAGTATTATGCACCACTGCAAATATTACAGATTTATATTATTTTACAATGTGTTCGTGATGTGATGTGTTACGAGTATAGACAATTGACTGCCGATGTCGCGACAGCGCATAAGGCTGAGTGATCGCTGAAGAGTCAGCCACGCGCTGATGCATGGTGTAGAATGATAATTCATGTACAGTAACGAGCCGGCGCATGTCATACTTCGTGGAAGAATATACAAGTTATAGATTTCCACAATTCGCTGCTAGGATCTGGTAGAGACTATGCACATCTGTCAATGTAACCCATCTCTACACACTCGGAGGTAAAGATTTTAAAAGAAAATGATTTATCATTTTCTCCTTAGACAATTACATAAATATCGGCTAATCACTAACATAGAAATCTGGTTTCCACGTTAGTAATTGTCTAGTAATGAGATAACTATTATTCGTAATTGAGAAATCAAAAGTCACATTTTTTAATACAGACCATACAACGCAACAGGATATAATCGGCGTGGTCCCCAGATTTCTTACCTCGTTTTATTCTATAAAGATAATCTATTTCTTTTTTAACATGCAGTTTGCATTTCCAAACAGCTATAAAATTATCAGGTGCAACACCGTCTCCTGTAATATTTCAGTAGTATACCTTTGCGTTCCGTCTCTCACACGCAACCAATCTTTATAAATGAGGGCTCTAAAGAAAGAGAATTTCACGGAGACATGATGAATTCCCACTTTCACTTTGGAAATACGAAGGATTTGTTTAAAGAAACGCATCCAGCTACACTTGCCAAATTTTTCGTCAAATAACGTCTAAACAAAGCGTTTTAAGGCCTTAATAACTAAAATTTGCAGGACAAAGGCCTCAAAGAAACGTTTTTCACACCATATTCCCCAAGATGAGACATTCCCCGACCTATTCAATTAACTTTTCGGTTCCACGCTTCAATACAATCAAGACCACCTCAATACTTCAGCACATCCTGCTGGTAGGAATTATTGTGGCGACAATAATTCGCTTAGAACGCTTAGATTCGACAATCTTTATTTACGCTTTCTGTTAACACAGTATTACTCGTTCACTTTACATTTGCAGACGGAGTGCTGCGATCTGTTTACATGAGGTCACCGCCGACTGAATGAGAAACGCGCGTCTGCAGTAGATACTGACCGTTTAATATGATATAGATGGCGGTGAGCAGCACACACAACCCCGGTGGGCCAAGAACCTAACCATTAAGCAGTAGATAAGTGCAAAGAAGAACTAAAAATATTGTACATGAATGTTGTGAATAGCGTGTGTTGTGATCTATTTTATTGTAGATTTCCTTAATCATTTAATGGCGCGTCTCCAGCTCACTGTCAGAAAGGCATAATTCGTCAGCTGTGTCCGTAGCGCTAGTGCTGCCTTTCGAGACAGCTGATTGGTCAGTTGCTGATTGACGTAGGGACCATTCGTGTATTCTCGGTTGTGTGTTCGGGCCTTCACTTTCAAAACAACATTAGTTCCTAATTCTACCGTCTGCAAATGTAAAGTGGGACGAGTAATAAACACGATGATCACTACTTTTCTGAACTGCCCATTGCGTCCTAAGTAAGCGTTACTCTTCTATAACATTCTTCATCTTACACGCCTCCTTCTTTTCGTACAGCCACTTCATTTTAATATATATTCTCCGTTTTGAACAGCTACCTCGTCATTTGCAACTTTTTCATTTTCTTCTTTGTGTTTCTTTCCCGTTATTTTGTTTTTATTTTTACCTTTTGGTGAACTACTACATGGTGTTGACAAAGTATTGTAATGCTTCAGCACATAATGGAGATTTTTCCACAGGAAATCTGATTTTGTGAGTGCCTGACACCGAGCAATTGAGAAATTCATATTCCTGTGGATAGAAAATAACAACCTCCAACAATAAAAATGAAAACCTCCAACGGTAGCAGCTAAACCATAGGTAATATTTTCACCAAAATTAATACCCCGCGGTCGATTTGGCTGCCATTTGTATCTCGAAAATATATTTTGATTTTTCACGGTACATTAGTCTTAACATTCAAAATTGTTTAACGATGGTTCCAAATTTTTGTATATATTTTTTCTCGCATCAAGCAAGGAACTTAGAAATCTTTTGAATACCGGAAAATTGCATAACTTTTATTTTGCGTTTCATACTACAATATTGAGGATAAATATTTAACCTGAAAATTTGTTCGTAGGTGCTACCTCTTTAAAAATAGTGATGTACATTTTTTCTATAATCTAAATAGTTATTTTTACGTAAAATAAAGGAATATTAAAAACACAGCGCAATTTTTAACACATTTGTAGAATTTGTGCCAAATGCTCAGAATAACATGACAAATGATATTCTGACCATAACATGTCTTTTTGTTTTGTTTTTTTTTAAATCTAAAAATTACGTCACTCTACAATTTAAAATAGGTCTCACTTTGTTATTGTTTACATTATAGACTCTTTACAATAAACGTTTTGTTATCATTTTCTTTCTCCTCGTCTTGGCCATTTTCGCCTTCTGTGTAATACTCTTGAATGTAATTAATTACATTAGTAATTACCTATATTAGTAACATTAGTAATTACTTACAGTTAGTAATACTAGCAAAGTACATCTGACACTTAGTTGATAAGTTACAGTACGAAAGATAGATGAACATTTCTGTGAATTTTGGGAAACTTGATAGATTCTTTGCGCATCCGATACAAACACTGAATAGAAATATTCATTCGGAAGACTGAGTACCAAAACATATTATTACGTTTAAATTTATAGATTATTACTTCACAGGAAAAGAAAGTACCCCTGGTGGGACTCGAACCCACAATCACCGGCTTAGGAGACCGATGCCTTATCCATTAGGCCACAGTGGCTCGTCTTCTCTGTTTCTCATCTCCCGTGAAATTACTGTTCCTCATCAGTAAATCAAAAAGTACCCGAGGAGGGACTCGGAGCTTTTTTCATGAGGCTGTAGGGCAGACCTGCACAGCATTTTGCACTTTCACTGACCTCAGGAGCTGCGTGCGGGCAACTCGGGTGCAAATGAGAAAATCGATGAAGGGTGGGGATGAGACCCAATCTAGGAGTGGGGACCACCGATCAGAATGCGCAATTCGAAAGATAGCGCGTAAATTTAAAGAGCAATCGGCAAGAACATGACGGTCATATACAGTTGAAGTAATATTGTCTTTTGTATTATATTGCAAATGTTTGTTCTCGGTATATGACAGGGCGAAATATGAAACTACAACGAATTATACATATTAGATTTCGACACAAAGTATTATAATTGCTTGTAGGGCTGATAATGTAATTCGATTTGCTACGATGTCATCACAAACTTAGTGTTGTGCTAAACACAAAATTTTGATACTGAATTGTTTTGGTTTGATGATGACAGCAATAAACTATTTTTTATTAACTATGTTTAATTGAATAAGACGGTTCTCTCAAAGCAAAAACATATTTTTCTTAAAAAAATCATGATTATTTTATGTTCTAATTTCTGACAAGAGAGTAGAGTCATGTACGAGGTCTAATAAAAATATAAAGCCCTTTGCATTCTATTTAGCCTATATCCATGATTATCTTATGATTGTCCGTAACATATCGTCACAAAAGTTTGCTCGTTGGCCTCTTGTATTCAGTTTCGTAATGGGGGAAAATGGTCACAAATGTGCTATTAAACATTACCCTTCTTGGAATTGCCACATATTTTATTTTATGTCAATCTTGATGTGAGAGATTGCTCTCATGATTTTGTTCATTTTTCTATGATTTGGAGATTATAACATTCCTGGTGAACAATCAATTATTAAACTGCAATTTTGTGTTAGAATTAAATAATATTTTTGTCTTATATATAAGCATATATTTTAAAGCTATTGCTTTAAAATATTGCTTAAGAGTCACAATGAGCATGTTATTTTCTTTAAAAATATTAGAAAATAAAAATTCATACAATGGTGGATACAAAGGCGGATATACAGTAGTGCACAGAACGTAAACAGTGAATTATGACCCTGGTAACTTGAAATACTAGACATAATCCATTTAAACAAATGGGCATTTAATTTTGAAGCATGGATCATTATTAGACGCCCCAGGTATTCAATCTACGCGCCGCGTCGTGCTACGTCAGACTTCTCCCCTCCCCGCAAAGCTTCCTACTCCCCACTACTTGCACTTTCGGCGCTGCCACGGGCAGTCGACCGGCTCCCAAGTGCAGGAGCAGGCGTTGTGCAGGTCTGCTGTAGGGTCTCGCCAAGAAGACAAAGATTCCCAGAAGGGACGTGTTATCCCAGGGGCTTCTTGCATACTCTTTTATTTAGTAATTATCTGTTTCAATGGAGAAAAAAATCTGCATCTCTGGTGAGGGGTTCTAACTTCGTAATCCGGTTTTATAAAAGCAATGTATTAGCAACGGAAACTTGAACGTTTTGCGTGCTGTCATTAATGTTAAGTGTACAGACGTTATCAAATTATTAGACTAAAGACTAAAGAGTTCGCATGTGTGAATTTATTTTCATACATAGGAATTATATTTAATTTGTAGTGAACATTCATTTTCTATTTATGTGCATTCTGATTCTCCCTGGCATATTTTTATCAATGCTTTACATTGCATTTTGATGTCCGGATCGTATTACAATGTTTCCTTCAATTTTTCTACCAGACCTTCAAGTGTTGTTATCTTACTTTTCGTTCGTTTCTTTTATCTATTGCCCAAATATATTCAATTTGGTTCATATCTGGACTGTTAACGGGCCATTGCAGCACAGATTGTTTAATTGTTCAATGGTGATAACTGAGACACTGTCCACATTGTGTAGTAAACGAATTAAATATCTGTTGTACCAACACCAGTTGTACATGAAACACAATCAAAAGTAGCAGACGTCGTTATGTGTGATTTTCAAAACAATAGGAATGCTGTCAGACGAGTTTAACATGAGTTTCCCCCAAAAAACCTTTAGCCTAATAATTTGCACACCACTGTATAATGTAGTAAAATCACTGGTGGGAACTCGATCCAACAATATCCGGTTTACTATACCGATACTT
The DNA here is from genome assembly GCA_031308135.1 of Acheta domesticus. Classification (NCBI taxonomy): domain Eukaryota; kingdom Metazoa; phylum Arthropoda; class Insecta; order Orthoptera; family Gryllidae; genus Acheta; species Acheta domesticus. The sequence goes on from JAHLJT010006538.1 coordinate 25,123, forward strand.
CTTCCAAAGGGGCTTTTTTGTGTGTATTACTTAATAACTCGTAATTATTTGTTTATTACTCGAATAAAATATTGTACCTTTAGTTACACTCGATCCCATAATCACCGTTTGATTGATCTTGCTTTTAATTCGACCAAAGGAACTTTTATTCTGTGCATGGTCATTAAATTATAAGTGATATTTACAACTTGCCAATAGAATAAAAATTGTGGAATACAAATTCACAATCCAGTTTTTCGGAGGTTGATGTCCTAACCGTGGTGCCATTGTTTAGCCTAATTGTCTTGCTAACAATTTAAAAGGGTATTTCTTAAAAGTAAATTGTAAGTTGACTTCTGAAAAATATATTCAATTATTTCACAAGTAAATTAGAGAAATATGGGACCCTTGGTTTAAGATTGTAGCTATTGGAATTAAATTTTCAAATAAATGTTTTAACAGAATCTAATAAAAACATTACATTGATTTAATTTGTCTTGTCTGATAGTCATATGTTTACTGCATTTGATAGAAATCTGGTTTACCGACGTAATTTTCTCAGAATGCTTGATAATTTTTATCATCAAGTCTTCTAACGTATTTCACAAAAATGTCTCTCTGTTGTTTGTTTTGGACAAGGGATTATTTTTCCCCTTGCACAGAAACACACTAAGATTCAAATTAAAACAGATTACTTACATTCATTAATGAAATAAAAAAATCTATTTTAGAAATATTGAAAGGTACAAAAATTATTATGAAGTATTAACACGTAATAGTTGAATATTTCCTAGAAATTCTCATACGACTTCGCGACCTGAGAATTGATGTAGAAAATTCCAATGCACAAGTGTTTTCTAATAAGTCTACTCTTCAAATGGAATTATGTCCACATTGATTCAGAATCCTTCGAATATTAATCATAATCACATTAATGAATATCGGGCTTCCACTGAACACAACGTATGACAGACACATGGCGCGTTACAATAGTATGCCCGTGCGGATGTGGTGAGAAAACGCGGTAAATTAACGACAAAAATGCGGAAAAATTGTAGATAAATTTTGCATGTACTTCTCCCTGATTTCTGCATACAAGATACTTAACGATGTTGATGTTAATTTTACAAATAAATCACGTATATCTCCGAAAGAAAAAAACAGAGATAGTATAAAATAAACGTTGTAAGAGAATTGGATAATGAAAAATTTAAAGGAATATTCTCTGGTATACTGTCACTAAACATACTCCGTACTTGAGAAGTGACAACCGATACAGATTTAAAATAGTAAATAAAATATTTAAAATATGAATTGCATAGTTGTCTACTGTCGTTTTGTGTAGATCTTCGCTAATTTCGACAAATACTGAAGGGACAAGATATTTGTCGAAATTACCCAGAACTCACCACGTGGAGGTGTCTACACATCGAGTTCCCCCTTGCCCTCCCAACCACCCAACCTTACGAGGGCAAGCTAGCCAGATAAACGGCAGCAGTAAGAAGCAAGGCCAAATTGCTTGTTCCACCAGCAGGTGGTGTTCTGATCGAGGACATTCGGTTTGTCATATCCGGAGGTGTTAGCGTCACAATCGGGTAGTTCAGTGATGGTCACTTTCGGTGGAGCGATCTCTTCCCAGGACGGGTTGAGGACGAACGCCTTCGGCTGGGCGCCGAACGTGAAGGGCGGAATGGGCAGCCTCTTGAACCCATCGCAGGGCAGCTGGGCGCAGAGGCAGAAGCTCGGGATCGGAGGTCGCTCAATCAAGTAGACGAACCTGCACGAAGAGAGAATGAACGATTACATAAGTTGCTTGTTCGTAAGCTGATGTACCCTACGAGTATCAAAGCACTGAGAATATTCTTGTGGAGTAAAAACAAGAACATTATTGTGGAATGTGATTTGGGAACTGGTTATTAAAATTAGTTATTGAGATAAGAAAATATTGTTTTAACTACTGACTTCTTGAGAATAAAGTATGACGAAAAGAAAAAAATTTAAATATATTGAAGATATATGAGTGACATATTTTCTTTTAACTCACAGCTCGTCTGCCATGTCAAATCCGGGTAGAGGCACAGAGAACAGCAATCGGCCGAACTCCGGCGAGTCAAAATCGATAGTTCCTCTCTCTTTCCAAAAGCACAGTGAGCACACGATGTGTCACCTTCAATGTCACCTCTCTCTCACTCAAAACGTTTCCGCGGAGACGTATCTACACTGCTCTTTAAACCATGTGCGATGAAGCATTGTTACGAGAAAATCGCAAGGATTAAATAATGTTTGTTGTTGTATATTGGAGAATTTCATGTATTACATTAATTTTTTCACGACCTATTTGACACATATTTTTTATCTAACCGTTACAAACTAAATTCATATTTAAACTTTACGAACTTTGGAATATGGAATTTAAACGTTTTCGTCACTGACTTTAAAATTGATTCAAACGCCTACAAATTAACACTCGTGCAGTTGCAATTATATAAACTATTCAGAGTATGCTCAATGATTGAATTTACGCTAAGACGTGAAGTCGAAAAACAATTGTTGAAACGAATTGTTGAGGCGACTGCGAGGCGCAGCGATCGCACTGCCCGTCACTCGTCATCACTACCCTCGTCGTCAGAAGAGGAACTCGCGCTGCCAGGAGTGTCCAAATGAATGACTAATTTATCAATGTGTTGGTCCATCACATTATCCTATAACCGAAACCTTTCTTCAAGACACGCCTGATTTTCTGTTTATCATTGGACAACCCCTACTGTAGAAACCCGTAAGCTGCCTTTCGTCTTATCCTTCTCACTCATCAGTTTGTTATCGCCAAATTCGCAGTGTCGAATTATTGCGCGACCCACGAGAGAAAGACAGAGAGCGTGATCTATTTTGTGACAAAGATAGCAGGCTGGCGGAGAAATATAGCTTTGGAGGAGAAAGTCACGTTCGCGCATGCGCAGTGGAAGGTTTTTTTTGAGTCTGGCAGAGCAATAACATGGGATTGCCGGCTGTACATCCCTCCGAAGGAAGGCGTACGAAGGACTGTTTCGCCCTTAAAAATCGGTCGGGTTTGAATGCGCGATCTTGGATACAAGAGTTGGTAACCGTCACCATCGCCGCCGCGATGCAGGCCGGCCGGCGCTCCGCGAGGAGGTGGTGGGGGTGGGGGAGAGCGACGGGGCGGGCGGCGCCGGCCGTGCGCTGTGAGGCGGCGTCGGCGTCCGGCGTGGCGGGCGACCAACGGGCGACGCCGGCGCCGGCCCGCGCGCTCACCACTTGGCGCCCAATGGTCGTCCGGACGCCCCCCCACTCCACCCCTCCGACGCCCGGCGCACCCGGCCACGCCCCGATACGACACGCCGCTTCGCCACATTCATTGTGTGTGTGTGTAGTGGGGGGGATCGACATCCACGTGGATGTCGAACATTGATGTGCATCAACCATGATGGTCACTGCAGTCCCTCTGACGGGAGGTCCTAGGTTCGAGACCCCGACGGCGGCGAGATTTCGACACTAGTCTAGTCAGCTACGTCGAATTCAGTCGCTGTCTTGAGGAGAATTCTAGCGGCCGGCCTGCTCTGATCGGTAGTTTTTCCGCTCATACAACCATGCGAATACCGGAGCAGTACCCTAAAAAAACGGACCGCGCGCGATCTTTCCTTCCTCTTCCTTGTCCTATCCTCTCCTCTTACACACACCCACTTACACTACCGTGCACTACATTACCACACATGCCGGGAGACCGGCCGGAAGCTTAGAGCTTGTCCGGCTGGGACGGTGCACCCGCTGGTGGGAGATCCTGGTTAAGGGAAAACCCGCTAGTCGACGGTCGGTGCCAGATCTCGCCATCTCGCTACGCTTCTTTCACCAACCAGCGGAGAAAGAAGGTATTCCATGGGTGACGAAACAGGCGATTTTCAATTTTCTCAGTGGCGTCATTTAGGCTTGAGGATCTTTACATGCAGTAAGTGTACTAACATGGGACAGCCGGCTTTACTCCTCTCCGAAGGAAGGCGTATGAATGTTTTTTTCGACTCTAAAAAAAATTCCATGGCTTCGATCGGGCTTGAACCCGCAAACATGGATATAACAGCCCGGTGTAACTACCGTTACACCATCGCCGCCACAATTGGCCTTTGTTCAATTAGAAGTCATCCTGAAGACCAATTGAATCAAAGTCTGGGAATAGAGAAAAAAACGGCAAAACGTCCGTCAGTCCGTCTGTGAACAAGGCTAGGGGCCAATCTGTTCAGCCGATTTTCGTCAAAATTCATCTGACTGATGTCGCGGTTCCTTGAATTTGAAACCGATATTTTAATTACACCCTGATTTTCATAAAATTGCAAAAGTTCAACATTTTTTCGCAGACTTTCTATAACTAAATATTAAAGATAGAGAGTTTTTCCCTTAATAAAATCTGTTTCTTAAATATAGATTTCAAAATAAGGTAAGGTGCAATTTTTCGAATATTTGAGTATTTTTTGCGTCAAAATACGTGCGAGAAAGTACGTATCTTATATATTATTTCTCAAAGGGATGTTTGGTCTTTTCAATAAATTGGGCGACATACGAAACCGATCTGTATAAAGAAGCAATGGATTGAAAAATCGTGTTTCCTTTCACCTGCACATGTGACATTCGTATTGAAAAGGGCGTTAAAAATACCTAAATATTAAAAAAAGTAGTAATTCGGGATCTGTAATATCTGATTGCCGCGCGATCTATCGGAAGAAAATTACACTCGGACGGTGGCGGGAAATGCAATCTCAAGTATTTTTGTTTGTTTCAATTTAGTCTAGGTTGTGTAAGCACGTGAACGTGATTTTCTACATTGAATAGAAATCTTGAAATATGAGAGGTTAGTGATCTTAGTGAGGTTAGGTTGTTTATAATGCTGGAATACAAAAAAGAATTTAAGCAGAAAACAGTTTGGTTATTTGACTAACCGTGCGATTTAATCGCACGGGATCTCACTAGTTATCTTAAAACCACTAGTTTTATTTGCCAGTGTCCGAGATAGTTTATTTTTCTCTCAAAATTGAGGGTATTAAACATGGGAGATCGTGAGCAATCGATATTTGAGGTAGATACATGTTTTGCCACTCCGCTCCTAGAGGGCACCATCAAGCAGATCACGCGAATAAACACAAGATGCCGAGAATTCCTAGAAACGGTGCTAACTCCTGCATGCTTGTTTGTGGTGACAAAAATCGAACCGAATCGTTGCAAATGATTGAGGTAAAAGATGTTTCTGTGGTGGCAAGCAGTTTTGCCACCCCGTTGGCGCTAAGAATATTCGAGTGTTTTTCCAAAAGCCAGACCGGGAGATACTAGGTTCGAGTTCCAACAGTGGAAGTATTTTCCACACAGCTTGTCAGCTAGGTCGAATTCTGCGGCTGTCTGCAGGAGAATTCTAGCCGCCGGCTGCTCTGATCTGTAGTTTTCCAAGGTTTCTTCGTTAAGCAAACAATCTTGAAGAAGAGGAGTCCAAAAGATTTATAGACAGGCAATTAATGTTGTTTACTTTCTTTTTTACAGGCTTTTACATAGTTTGCTACAAGTGTCGTGGCGGAAGGGGTCTGGCACCACGTGCAGGGGAGTGGAAGGACGGTAAGGACAGAAGGTGCCCTCAGGGCCATTCCCCATTCTTTTAAAGGCCTAAGGCGGATGACAGGGAGCAATAATAACAGGGATGACTCCAGTCATGGCAAACAGCGGTTTATGTGGAAGGTGTTACTTACAGACACCTGACGGAGCCCAGCGTTGGCGAGGGCGGTCCAATGGAAGAGCAACTTTGCAGCGGCCGTGGCGACACCCGAAGTGCACGGCGATCGGGGGCAAGGGCGGGAAGGTGCTAGCAGGACCCCGGAGGGTCGGTCAGGACTAGCAGGTGGAGGAGGTGTCAGCAGGGCCAGTTTGGGCCGAGAAGTGTAAGGTCCGTGCGCACGGGGCGACGAGCTCACGAGTAGCATTCGGTCCCCCCGCTAAGCGGAGGGTTAAGCTGTTAAATAGGCCTTTATCTGCTGAGACGCTCTTCACACGCGGAGCCACGTCATTATGCTTACGCGGCGCCAACCGTCAGCAGTCACGCGAACACAAGTTTCGGTGGTATGTTTTCCCATTATCAGGCTACAATTGAAAATTCAAAAACCCTCATAACAATTTTACTTTTCTAAAAACACTAAAATGTTGAAGAATTAATTTTTGTAATATATACCATCTTCCATTAAGATCAGGGCGAATGCCGGAGCAGGACCCTAAAAAACAGAGGTGTATGGGAGTCACTCAAAAAATGGCGAATTGAGTTGAGACTCTATGCAATGCACAAAGGATCCACAGGCTATCCTGCTTGGAATTACATTAACAGTCAGCTAGGAAAACCTACATACTTCGGTAGAGGGGATCACAAGCACAAAATTAAGACAAGAATGCAGAAAACGGACGTTGGGAAATTTTCATTCACAAATAGAACTATTAGCAACCAGAACGGTTTGCCTGCGACAGTCTTTAAACTCTTTCCTCAAAGCTTGAGGAAATTTAAAAATAAATTAGTTTTCTAGCTATTTATTTATATGTTATGTCAATGTATTACTGTTAAGTTCTACTGTAAATTAGTATGATTCCCTATTAAGTAATTTATTTAATTCTTATTATTAATATTATTATTATTATTATTTGTAGTTGTAGTAGTATTGTTATATTATTATTCATTTATTACAATTGTGTGCAGTGTTGTGTTCTATAGAGGAAGGAAAGGAATGCCAAAGAAATGCATCACAGTTAAGTGTTGTGCAGTTCAGTTGACTGAGTGAAGTGAAATAGAGTAAGGCTTGCGTGTTGAAATTATGTACTATAATAATAATAATAATAATAATAATAATAATAATAATTATAATAATAATAATAAGGAGAAGAATAATTATTATTATTATATTTATTATCAATATTATTTCTCTAATTCACATTTAGAGATGTTACGAATTGTTGATAATAAACTATACTCCGGGTTGCAACCAACTGCCTAAGGGCTATCGGTGCCTCCACAATACTTTGCGCAAAATGTGAGCTGTTTCAAATAAGCGATTTTTTGCACTTCCCAGTACCTTGCATTACCTGGGAGTTAAGTCAAACTATTACACAATTCTGCGAACAAATCCCGAGCTCCGACAACTTTAGGAACGACCTGTACTTTTACGCCCCACATTCGACTGATTTGATTTACAAACTCTGTATTTAAGACGTTTCTCTGCCTCCTTGGTTACGACGTTTTGATCGCATTGCACAGCAACGTCTACAAGTAGACACGATGACTTTCTCAAAATCCCAGATAACAATATCCTGTTTTTTGCTGCTATCGTGCGATCCGCTTGAATTGTTGGTCGTACAATATTGTATAGAGTCCAACAGATGTCACCGGCTTTGATGAGCGTTCGTACCACTTGGGGCATGTCCTTTGGAATTTCGAGGACGGGTACACGATCTGCCAGTGGAGGTAGTTACACACCATGTCGTGTCTTTTCAAGTACTCTGTCTTTGCTGGGATCGGACAATCTGAGACGATATGATCAGTGGTTTCTACTTGTTCCTGGCAAATACCACATTTATCATCTTGGGAAACTTTGAGGACCGCTTTATCATAATGTCATGTTCTCAACGCCTGATCTTGAGCAGCTATTTGAACTGCTTCCGAGTCTCTCTTCATTCTCCCTTTTAAGCCACGCGAATGATTGATCTTTATTGATTGATGATTTGTCTCTCCACGATTTCTTTAACATTTTTGGTATTATTATTATTATTATTATTATTATTATTATTATTATTATTATTATTATTATTATTATCACTCTAAGGAAATGTAATGAGGATTTGACTGACAAAAATTCTACTTCTCTGGGTACTGTGTATCTCTCCCTTATTACCCTAATGTTGAAATTTCGTGTCATTTTTAAAATACGAAAAGTAAATAGAACTGGCGGCACGGCACCAAACAATTGTGTTGAAACAATCGACTAGCGTTGATTACGTGACCGTGTTAAGTAACAAAATTATGTCATTTATCTTTGAGAATCGTTACAGAGTTGTTCCATGAAAAGCCTTCAAAGATATTTCACGGAAAGATCAGATTGTTATTTCAAGACTGAGAACAGAACATTGTAAATTAACCGCATAATCACCTAATAACTGAAAAAAACCTCCTAATTGTGATCATTGCAATTGTTCTTCTAAATGTAAAACACAATATTAATTTATTGCTCTCTATAAAAAGCAGCAGAAAAAAACACCAATTGGAAGGCAAATATGACAACATTCTTACTTAAAATAATATCAAAAATGATTATTGATTTCGTTAAGGAAATTAAAATTTACAGTTCCATTTAGAAGAACTAATTATACTAATGTTGTTAGTATTGTATTGAGGGTATTATAGTGAATGTATTCATTTGTAATTTGAAAATGTATTTATCTGTGTAGTCGCTATGACCTTGATGTCTATGCGACTACAAATACACTGTATTTAAAAAAGTGAAATACGTTCTGTGCCCCGCGGAGGTTCGAACCGGGCCCCGATTGGGCCCGCTGGGGCGTTGCGGGCACCCGCTGACGAGGGCCTCCCCCCGCCTCTGGCCGCGAGACCTCTCGACTGTTTCAGCTCGCGAAGAAGGCCACGGGCGAGATGCAAAGGGCCAAAAATGTACTTCAAATACAGTTCACAGCACTGTTCAACGAATTATTCCGAGAAAGAACACCAAAACTTAAAAAATGCTATGTCAAAGGAATGACTCACTAGAAGAGTATAATGTGATTTGTATGCTTTTCTGAAATCATGTGGATAGGCATTCAAAAACGCGAGATGTAAAAGGAAGCCGATGTAGAGTTAGATGTAGAATCACGTTTCTATTCGAACGTTTGAGCGAGTAAGACACGTAATGGGTCAGGATAAAATTAAATACGGTTTATATCAATACGCATGACGCACGATTTGTCAATTGGAATTTCACGATGTGTCCCGGCGATACGAGGGAGAAAAAGGCAAAAAAAGAACTGAATAACTAATCGTTAAGATACAATTAGGGTTCTGCCTTTATCAACGCACGAAGTGTCTCGGCGGTACGAAAGAGAAAAATCAAAAACGTAGGAAAACAAGAAATTATAATATAATTAGAATATTTTGTGTTACTGCGCGAACGCGTCATATGAACAACTCAAAATTTTCGTGATAGATCTGTCGACTACACGAGTGAGAAAGTCAAAAACCCGAACCATAGATTTCAGATATACGAGTAATTAAGAGACACAGTTAGGTATAAGAAATATTAACAGTAATACTAACTTTCTTCAGCTGAAGTCAGCAAGACATCTGCCAATATTTAAACTAGCTTTCCCGCATTTAGTAATGTGATACTATTTATACTAGTTATGTAATAATTTCTTTGGAATAAATTATAAAAATGAATGAATCTTTAATCACTTAAACTTTTAACTATTCCTTTTCCTTTACATGATGTCCCTGGGACATTTTCAAAACAAAAAATATTGCTCCAACGTTTTTGATTAAATGTTGTCGTTCGATCTTATGAAGCACAAATGTGAATGGTGCAGGTCTCATTTTTGTTGAAAACCCTGATTTTTCGAGAGTTGCAATACTTCAAACTTGTTTCGACATTCTAATTTATACCCAACAAAATTTATATTTTAATAATACCCATTAAATTTGAGCTTTGCTGAAAATCTGGTTAATATGAAAGATAAGATTTTCTAGGAGAGAGGTATTCAAGATGCGTTGTTGTAGGATCTGCTCTCCTCCCAGATTCCTGCACAAAATGCTCCAACGTCATCTTTTGAAGGAGTGACAGCTTTGCCACTCGGTTTTTGAGTCTGATTGCGATAGAATCTCTTCGCGTCTGTTTCAATCAACTGGTTCTGTACCCGGAAATCTATTCTACGTTTGTAACGTCTGATTCGTTGAGCCCATGCTTGAATTTTCTCTTTTAGCTTCTCAACTACGATTGGCCTGCTTGCGTCATTTTCAATTTGATATTTTTGTTAACATTGAATATCTTTCGTTGATCTTTAGTGGTGTGCGTTGATTTAGAAGATGCCTCAGCTAAGAGTGATATTTCACGCCGAGTGCCGGCTATCCATTTCATAATTCTCTTCGTCCAGGGGGGTACAGAGCTAATTACTGTGTTTTGCTGTCGGCCGTCGGTGTTCTTGGCTGGCCCCAAAAATATCTGAGATACCAGATATCCAGGTGCATATACAATGTGATTGATTTCAGTAATACTTAGATCTCTACCTGGGCTCTGTACTGAGACGAGCTCAAATACAGGCCCCAAAGAAACAAGAACATTTGACTTGTGTCTAATTACGCTCATTCTACGAGATTTGCCGCTCGCGCCGCGTTCCGTGATGCCCGCGTTCAGTAGCAGGCGAATGTCCGAGACCTCATCGAAGCGAAGGGTTGGTGTCCTCCTTTCTTTCACACGCACTGAAAAGCTCTACTCCGCCACATATGTCGGAAGACCGGGTGCTAAGAGCTTTTCCCTCCCGGGCGATGCTCTATTTGGGTGGGGGGAGGGGGAAATGGAGGGGGAAATCTCCATGCTAGCCAACGTTTACGAACGGATGCATTCATGCTGCAGGGGAACAATACTGCCTCGTCACGTGATAAAACATTCAAACACTCGCGTAGCTAATGACCATAGCAGGCAGCGTTCGCGGAAACTGTAAATCAGGGTTAACAAGAGTTCTTCTGATAAAATTTGTAAGCGATGGAACTCTGTGTACTTTCCTAAACAAAGCAGAGCAGAAAACTACTCCGAGGTCAGTCGCCTCGCCCTGCCCTTGCTCTGCCGCAGTCGACGGCCTTGTTTCGAATTGTCAGTTTTTTAACTACACCCGGATGGTATTTGTTGTTCAAAAGCAATAGCTGTAACAGTTCTCCTTTGAAAATTTGTAATTTTAAATTACGTGTCCAGAACTCATCAGATAATTTCCAATGATGAGAATTTTTAATTTGAGGTGAGTGGCGCGGAAGCGCAAGAGCGGGAGATCGCACGAGATGCCAGCGCACTCGACGAGCGTCGAAGCGCAACGGGCGCTGCGCATGCGCCCTGCAGCCATCTGCGCACAACACCGCTTTGCACCAGACACCGGGCACCCAATGCTCTGCAGTGTTAAAATTCGTCATGAAATTGCTTTGCGTCTACGTTTTTGTGGGTGTGCAAACGAAAATTATCGGTGGGTAAACCTGTGCAAACGATGTACCAAACACTTCTCAGATTTTTCAAAAAATCTCAGATTTTTCCGGCCAACTTCACAGAGGGAATGTCCGTCCTTTTGAATTCAACGCTAGAGCGTAAACCATTCGAACGATTTTCTCCGAAATTCATTTTCGCCCATCGATCTGATCAAACACGCGGCGATGCAAATTTGAAACTATCATTACAATTTTTGTGGGTTCATGAAGTCGTAAGGTTTTAATATTTTCTCAAAATTGTCTCTAATTTATTAATAAACTTTTTCTTCTGGTAGAGCAAAAGAAGTCTAATAACATAGCGAAGATCTCATTTCCACATCCACAATTGCGCCATTCATTCGTTTAATGCTGTCTCTTCTGAAATATATTGCAGCGAAAGGACCTAAGGTCCGTTCACTGTAACTTTACTCCGCATGTAAACAAGCTTTGAGTGTGTCCCTCCGCTCTGTAGTTCGTGATTGGCTACGCCATTCGCGCCACGACCATACTCAAATGCCGGCATGTGACACAGCCAGAACTGTCATAGCATATTATTTTCACTAGTACTTCTTTAATACGCTCAAAATACCAGCCAAAATTTGCAAACATTTTTCTTAAATATCACAGAACTTGCATTTACGTGTGTTCTAGCAAGGTAACAGTGAAATCTCGCCCGATGTACGAACTTCAGTAGAACATATAGTGACGTTCTTTTAAAAATTGGCAGTCCCGAATCTTCATTAACCACATCAAGAATTTTATTTTATGTTGGAAATTCGTTTCTACGAAAAAATGTGTACATGAACACGAATGGCAGATTAACAAATACATCGCACTCGCCCTCCACCTGTTTTGCTCTACATTTCTTCTTACGTAGAGAACCTGTCCAAAGACTTAATTCAGTTTTCAAACACTTCTGACACCTGCAATTCAGCAGTCATTTCCTCCACTTCACTGCTTCACTTACTGTGTTTGATATGAGAAAAAAATCAACGCAATGAGCAAACATACTTTTCACCGACCAAACAAAAACACAGCATTCTTTTATATCTTTCTCATTCGAGAACAGAACTAATAAAATTTAGCAGGAGCGGCGCCGACGACATGGCGAACGAACGTTACCTCAAAGAGGTCCGTTGGTAGCTGAAGGTTCGCAGTTAAGGTCACGCTCGGTGTCTGATTTTACTTCAAAGCAAAGGAGAAAATTATTTCGACTGTTTGTGTAGAGAGTCTGGAAATACGTCTATTTGGAAAGGGACCTAGCTGCCATAGCGCACGACGCCCCGAAGGAGTGTGGTGTCCGTCAGCCAATGAGAACAAGTGACGACCACGTGCATTTGTTTACTTGCTGAGTAAAGTTAGAGCGAACGGACCTTAGCGTATTTTGGGGCGTCGCGCGTTGCGAGAGGTTCGCAGAGGAGTGGCGGCGCGCAGAGAGTGCGACGTGGAAGGGGAAGGGGGAGAGAGTGTTTCCTCTTTCGAACATTAGAAGGGCAGAGTGTCCGGCGAGTGACCGGCCCAGCAGAAGTCCAGTCCAGGGCCTTTCAACTCCCATATAACGCGGTGGAGACCATTATAGAGGCGCACTCTCCTATAGCACCGTCGTACAGGAACTAAAGACGAACTGCTGCCTATGACACGTGTGGGGCTGCTACGTAGGTTCGCATTACGCTCAAGCAGGCACGTAGTGCTACAAAGATAGTGTCGATGTTCGCGCTTTCTTCAGCAGTTTCTTAAATGTATATTGGGATGTCCCTTATTTTCCGACTTTCAAATTTTTGAGCGCTCACCCTCCAATTTTGTTCCAATGTACTTAAAACATGCCTATACAAAATTTTTTTGAGATCGGAGTATTCTAACCCATGCCGACTTGAGCGCGAATTCGCATGACGGACATGTCCAGAGCATGAATTTTAACAGATCGTATTACTCGTGTTCACAGGTTGCTACAGTGTCATATGTTAGTGTCATATGCAGTGCCGAAGAACGTGTGTTTTTATTAGGAGATAATATTAACTATTAATATAAAACACCAAATAAATGGACACAATTGACCATCAGTGAAGTGCTTGATGTTTTATTTCACAACACATGGGAAGTAAAATGAACAGTTAGGGCAAGCGCTAAACTTGTGGTTGGTGAGAGAAAGATATTTTGCGAGAAAGCAAGAATTTCAACAAGAGCTAATCAGCATTGTTCGCAAAAACTTATTAACTTGTACTATTCGGAGTGAAGAAAATTACAAAAAACGCAAACAAGTGTGAAGATATTTTTAAGCATCGTGAAGATGAGTTTAGAAATAAATTGAACAATGTATTTGATATTGCATATCTGAATGCTTTACAAATGATTATGTTGGAAGAAGAAAGATTGTATTTATTTCGGCAGAGAGAGCCAGGACGTAAGAATTATCTTGAAGGACTAGACGAACATATTGCGGATAAAGAAGAAAGGGCGAGACAAAGAACATTACAAGAATAAAAAAGATTACAAATTCTTTGATGTGATACAACTGCATCAAACACTTGACGTCTTGAAGGAGTACACGTCTTTCTGAAGAAAATTTGGACAGAACATTATTCTTTCCGTGCCGTTATTACATATATAAAAATCTGTTTTATAATGTGTATTTGAATGTAAAATACATAATGTAGTAAGCAATCCTGACACCACTTTTTAGCATTTAAAAAAAGTTAAAAACATAAAGCCATTAATTTTCAAAGTCGCAAAGAGAAAATGGGAATATCCTTAAATGAGTCCGATTTAAAGAAATGTTGAACTTTTTATGAAAGTAACAAACTAAAGATACATCTTTCCCGGGCATTGCATCGAACTCAACGTAGATGCCAAGAGATATTAAATATTTAAAATGTTTCTGCTCAGATCAGATTCTAAACTATCTTGTGTAGTTAAAAATTCCTTAAATAATGTCTCTCTTCGTTCGTAACTTTATGTCAAACTGTGGCTTTAGGGCAGTGCAGCTGTAAAAGTTCCTTATCAGGGTACTTTATAAAAATTTTCTAAAATTGCATGAAAAGATAGATTCCACAATTTCAAAAGCAGTTAAAACAATTTAGACACCGTATGTAGTATTTATTAGAAGAATTGTCTGTCGTACTCTCTGATGAAGCAGGCGTACAAATAAAAATCAAAGTGGTAGCAAGTTTAGACTGAGAAAATCTACACATAGGAAGAGAATTCCTTTTGAAAATAATTGGATGAAGAATAACATGGCAAGCGCAATTGTACACTGATGACCGTTCTTTAATTATTAATTCGTTAATAAACAAACATCTTATTCAATTTAATCTTCATTTCAATGAAAACAAGCCGATTCTGTATCAATCAAAAGCAGATACCCGTTCTCCCTTGCCTGAAGATGGGTATTAGTTTTATTCAAAACTGTCCTTTAACCTGGAAAAGCAACTGCATATTTAGAAGCTAAAAGATGATTTATAAAGATAGAAAGCTGTGAATGACTGCGCGGAAAGACCTGTTGAATCAATGCAAGGTTTTCTTGGACTACTGAATGTAGATGCAATGCAAAGCAATTTTTGTTGAGTTGTTCAAGAACATCGTTCACTGTAATCATATTGCAAGAACAAACACTGAAAAAAAGTACCCATAATAAAAATTAAAAACCATAACACCGTCTAAAGAGTAAAAGTGAATTAAATTATAATATAAAATTATAATTAAAATTTATCAATAATTTTCCATTGACTTAACCCAGCAAAACCAATGATCCCTAACATTCAATTTCGCGCTCAAGTCGGCACGGGTTAATATGAACTTATTGAGATGAAATTTTATTTTGAGTAAATTGGACCAATAGAAATATTTAGGGGTGAGCCCAAAAAAAATTGCAAAATAATTTTTTGGGCAATATAAGGGACACCCTATTGAATAATTGAACATTTAGAAGACACTTTTCGTATTTCTCACAGTTTAGAAGATTTTTAGGAGCGGAATGTTGGCGAGCCTGTACCCGGCGTCACTAGCGCCTCCTATAGTAGCACCTTTGAGCTTTGTCCCGGTTGTTGATGGAGAGTTGCGGGGCCCTGGTGTAGTCTTCCTTCTTATCTCGGCAGCGGTGCGGAAAGGTTGTGAAACTGTGAGAAACATACGTTGAATAATTCCGAGTATTTGAAAGTGAAAAGTTATCAAGGCAGTTACGATCTAGTATGGGAAGGGACCTTTGAGGAATGAATTGCTCTTGTCAACAACGTGTCTTTTTTGTTTATGAGCGCAAGAACTATCTTTAAATTCACGAAAGCCCAAATCGTGATAAAGGCGCTCAAGAAGAGTGGTGGTGCTGAGGACGCGGCGGAGGGAGGAAGACC
>JAHLJT010006539.1:0-24953 GCA_031308135.1 Acheta domesticus
TAGGTGATCCCTAGCGTGGTCTACAACCCCACATTTATTCTTGTTCTACCAGGAGGACAAGTCCCGGGTTTAGCCCTAGGCGCTAGCCTTTATCATCACCCCCACCGACGCACAAGTACGCCGACAGACCGGTAACCGGATCCAGCTAGTACCCAGTTTGCCCTCACTGGCAACCTCCCCATTCAATGCCTGGGTAGGGCCGCCCTGCTGGCTCAGACCTACTAGCTTTCCAGGCTAGTATCGGAATCAGTGTCAGCTGTATCGGGCCGGGACGCCAATCACGTGCGCCGGGACGGCAAGTCCCTCCTCTTTGCGCAGAGCCTTTGCCAGGACGAAGCCAGATCCCAACTGGGGATCACCCGAACTATGGTTCGGGAGGCTCGGGGCCCCCATCCCGTCTCCCCACTGCCTACACGTTAGACCACCGACCTGGGTTGCGCCGGGACCAAGGCAACCTGGCGGGTAGTCTATTAACCGCAGAACGTCTATTTGTGGAATCAAGAGCACTCGTGCAGGTCTCCTTCACATAATCTGCCTTGAGGTCGACGCGCCAGGGGCCCAACTGGTGGGTTGCCGGGTGAATCGACAACCAGGAGCTTAGCATCGCCTACTCACTGCCTCCACTTTCAAGCTAACGGCGTGAGCGACACCGTGAAAGTGGAGGTCCGGGTGATCATCTACAACTCTTGGTGTACGTGGTCATGATTGTCCCCTACAAGAGCAGCAGCTATCCTGTTCTTGCTGACAGCTACAGAGGATTCTGTGAAGTACAGAAAATGACCAGGATAACAGCATCAGAAATGATGAGTCAATTTAAAATTTGATTTGCGACTCATGGAGTTCCACAATAATTTCTGAAAACGCAGTGTATTCAATGAGAGAATTTGCAAAATTCGCGAAGGATTGGAACTTCAAACTTGTCACATTGAGCCCTCATTTTGCGAGGTCAAATGGATTAGCTGACAAGTATGTGGACATTGCAAAACGACTAATGAAGAGATGTGATGAAAATCAGTGATGAAAATCTTCAACTGGCGTTACTATGTCAAGAAACACCTTGGCACACCATCTTCAAGATTATTCGGAAGGAATATGAGAACACTCAATTTATCTTTCCAACAACCATCTTCAGCCTAAACTACAAACCGACGTATCACAGAAGCTTGAAGAAAAGCGATCACAACAGAAATATTCTGACCGTGGAGCGAAAGAGTCACAACGGTATCGAAATGACGAGAAACTCTTGATCAGAGATACAGGCAACATATAACTGGCAAAATATTACATCTAGTTATCCAGATCGTTTTTAAATGATTCAGAAAGATGATGGAACGACTATGCGACGAAACACCTATTTGATTTGGCCAACGAAGATCGAAGGCTCAATTACCAAACAAACACCAATTGCTACGAAATTCAAGGAGGAACCACATCGAGATAGATATGGGAGAACGCAGTCTAGTCATAATTCAAGATCCAACAGCGGATGTTCCCGGAAGATCACAACTACCCTTCACAAATCCAGTTGATCTCGACAAAGGAAAACTCCAGTTAAATCAAACCATGGTAGACAACAATGCAATAAAACAATCTTCTTTAGATTCATCCAAATACGCATCAAGATATGGTAGAACTGTAACACAGGTATTAGATTAAACCAAGGTCCACTACTCCAATGGTGAGACGTGAGCCAACGCCACCTAGACCTTCTCTGATGCAAAATTGCTCTTCTACACATATCTTGTGTTCGCACAAATTTAAAGTATAGATATTATTAAAAAATAAAGTGGATAAAAGCGTTGTTCTCAAGTATTTCTGTACACAAAATTCACAGTTCACACTTATTCACACGCCAAACACGCTGTAATGTTATGACTACAAGTAGTGACGTCAGAAACAAGATGCCCGTCTGCTAATAGGCCTAATGATTTAGATGGCATTGGGTGAGCCCTAGCTAGAGTAACAAATTGAACATTGTGTTCTCCGCCATATTGTAGGCAAATGCATGCGCGTTCATATAATACTCTGTAATAATCTTAACACTATTTACACGCAATATTACGGACTCAAAACTTCCGATAATCTCATTGTAAATGTTCCTGTTAACTATGATTAATACATTACGAAAAAATGTAACGCATTTTAAGAAAAATGTAGTTGGAATTAGCTGGGGTTGTTGACTTGCAACTGGCGCCCTTTCAACCCATGTCGAATAAATGTTATATTATTATTTTTATAATGGTGTAATTATAATTCCCAATATTTCTGTGCATAAAGGCAACTGAAAAAAAAGATTAAAAATAGCAAACTAACAATAGAAAATCACTTGGTTATAATTGTGTGAATAACTCAAGTGTCGCGTGTGGCGGGGGAGAGGGAGAACCCTGCAACTCGGGCAATGAAAAGAACAAGATCATTATTGAAACTTACCCTGCTGGTAGCGGAGCCTTCCAGTGGTGGGTGGTGACGCGGCACGCGCCTCCGGCATCATAGCAAGAAGAAGGGGTGGGGACGAGGTGCGAAGCCCTCGCCTTTTATTAGTTATGGAACGGTGACGTCGGCAAGTGACATGTGGGTCACTTACCGGCGGCAGCGTGTCGCGATAGCCGGGGCGCCGCATCACGACGCAAGTTACATTCAGTTACTGATCACAAAATGCTTTCACGAATCACTGTCAGTTCTGTGCAAGCGCACCTGGAAAAATCGTATCAGTAAGTAAACGTTTAAAACAATTAGTTTTTTTCAGTGAATTTTTTGATTGATTGATTAATGATTCCGAGCGCGTCAATTGCTAAGGTCATTAGTTCCCTGAGTGTAGTGCGTGTTTTTTGCTCGAGACGTTGAGGCTATTTCTCCCGCTAGATGGTGAGATCCGGCGCCGACCTACTGTCGGCTATCTTTTTTCCCCAACTAGGTATCTCCTACCAGCGAGGCACCGCCCCATCCCGATTGGTCTCCCACCAATTCTGGCAGTGTACTGCATGTAAGTGTAAATGTGTTTGTGTAAGGGGTGAGGAAAGGATAAGGAAGAGGAAGAAAAGATCGCGCGCAGTCGGAAGCCCGTTTGTTAGGGTTCTGTTCCGGCATTCGCCTGATATTGGTCGGAGATGCCACAAAAAAACACCGATCAGAGCAGCCAGCCGCTACAATTCTCCTCCACACTGAGAGAAATGCTGTAGTGGAATGTACTAAATAAGTTTAGTAAGCGATCATATCGTAAATACAATTATTCGTGTAGTAAGATTCACTAAACCTGATTTAGTTTGGTTTAGTGCTTTAAACAACTCATAATCGCGAGTGAATGAACAAAGAGAATTGTCAGGGGTACTATTCTTGTTTCGTAGATAAAATCATTTGGTGAGATCTACTTTTCATGTCGTCACACTTACTAAACTCTGTTTAGTAAGCACTGTTTACTAAATACTGTTTAGTAAGCGCGCGTTCTCAGCAACCTGCCCAATTGAAATGGCTATAGAACCTGTCTGAAGTGTGAGAACTCAACACTGTATATAGCATTATATGCTATATAAATGGCGAGTTTAGTATTTTACTGGTTTTCAATAATTATGTTATATTCTAAATTAATGGTAGAAATAAGGTCGACAGCCCATAGCCAGCAGGTTGTGTCCATAGCTGCTCTGCTCTGCTAGGCTAGGGTCTATCAGGTAACCGAAGTTAAGGAAGCGCAAGTCTGCGGGTCGGAGGATGGGTGACCGCTGCGGAACCCCAGTTGCTACCTGCTTGGAGGGACCGAAAGAAAGTATTCCCTTTCACGTTTTCTTTAGTTATTTTCACCGCACTGTTTAGTAAATAGTACTCAATGTATTAGCCAACGCAACGATTCGTATAGTTTTCTTCACTAGATGCCATTCGTCCCGGGTACGACCTGTTTAGTTAACATTACTATACGTGCGTTAGTGTGTTTAACTAAACAGCAGTTTCGTGAACTTGACTAAGCACTTTGTTCTACGAAAATCTACTATACTGTTTAGTTGAATCTATTACGTGATTAATTGTATGAACTAAACATTTCTCTCCGTGCAGACAGCGTCTGAACTCGACCTAGTTAGAGCCGATAATCCTCCCACAGTCGAGCCTCGAACCTAGTACCCCCCAGTCAGAGGCATTGCAGTGACATCAGTTAATGCCCTGAGCCATCTCTCCCGGCCACTTTCCAGTTTACACACCAATTGCACATACAAATCAAATATGTGATTCCAAAGAAATTTCAACTTCGAAATTTTATCATTTTGCATCGTTTTGTTGCCCTCCTTTGCTAATGCAGTTTATTTTTCTGAAGTAGAGATTCAAATGATTCTTTAAAGTGAAAATGATTTAAGGCTAAATGTACCTATACTAGTTCAATTTGTCACCACCACGTGGCAGCACCAAATTCAGTAAAATTTACTTTACCAATAACGTCTAAACAAATGATTCGATTTTCGATCTGTAAACGGCATTTGACTCCTTTTTAAAGTAGAATTTACGCTACGAAGCCCTTTTCAAAAAAACTAGCAGAAACATGTTTTTTAAATTATTTCTCGTACTTCCCGGAAGAATTTCAAAAATGTGGGCTTATAGCCCGATGGCGACAAGCTTCCAGAATCCAACGTCGTATCAAACATGCAAAGCGGATAAATAGGAGCGGCGTTAAGTCAAATTTCGAAAAACACCTCACCCCACTCCCCCTTCCACCCTGTGTCATCCGCCCCGTGTCATATTAGCATTCTTTACCTTCATTCGGAATCAAAAAAAAAATAACGGTCCATGATTGGACGACGTGCGAAAATGGCCGACACGGCAGATTCAAATACAATTCACAGGTGTAAGCTAAGAGTTAACTATGGTTATGTTTTGATATTGTATTTTCTTCGATCAGCAAACAAAAACCATAGTCTAAAAATTTTGCCAATAATTTGTTCTTTCCTTAAAAGATCTACATAAATCTTCTTTGCTATGCTAGCAAATCATTTTCCACAAAATCAAGGAAATGGTCTATTCATTAAAATTTGTTTCACATGGTTTTTTCCCCTCCTATTTAGGTCCTACATTTGTACAACCAACTTTCGGATGAGTATGTGGATATGGGCCATTACCTATTAAAAACATATTTATTTGATTTTTTAAAATAAATTATTGACTGGGGTTTATTTTTGATCACAAGTTTTGTTTAATGGAAATAATAATTTTGTTTTATTTAACTGCGGGTCATTTGCCTTGGATACTTTTTGTATATTATAGCATGATACTCCTTACATTTTATATTTTGAAATTTTAATAAATATGATTCTTTCTATTTGCCAGTATTTCTATGTTACTAATGTTTTATGTTGCATGTGAAATAATTGTTTTCAATGTGACTTACTTCCTCTATTTCATTAGTTTGCTTATTTCATTGTCTATATTTTACTGCTGGACATTTGACTGTTTTTTACTGATGTACTACCAATCAGTTTATGCTTTGCATTTGATTAGAAGAGATTGCTTGATTATTTTACTATTACCAACAATAGTTTATTATTTTACTTAAAGTAGTGTTTTTCCTTAACAGTGTTAACATTATTGTATTTAGATATTGACAATGAGGTTGAACATTTTTTTACTTGTTAATATTTAAGCATGCACTTGTTACTTTCCCGTATACGTACGTATACACGGAGTGATATACGCAGAGGCCTATCTAGGTATTGAAGCGCCCATGGCAAGTATAGAATTCGCCCTGTGGGGATGCTTGAAATTAAGGTTGTTGTTATTTGTTTTATCGGGTATACTGGAAATAGCGCCCCTTGTGAGTGGCGCCCATGGCACATGCCATGTCTGCCATATCGTAGATACGCCACTGGATGTACGTAGTATAGGGAATGTTATGTAATGCTGCGCGAAACTAGAGGTGCTACAGAATGGCAGACTTTCCCGTATTAGTTTTCTTTTTCCTTGGGTCTTCGCTAGCTATTCGGAATTGCCACATACTCTTTCTTGCCAGCTCCCATCTATCACCGCCAAAAGTACATTTTTTTGTCATTTTCTTAATTTTTCGGTTTCCTATTGGTAGAACGAAAATATTAATTTTAGAATATTAAAGAACACAAAAACCTAGCCGTAAATGGCAATTTTCTTTTAAAAATTATGTGCCGTTTAAGAGAAAATGGCGTTTTAGCGCTACTAAAAATGCGAAATTTGAAGCTCATTTTCACAGAAAATGTTTGAGTTTTCAAAATACTTTATTTGAAGTTATTTGAAGCACTTACACTCACAAATATAAATGTTTACAAATTGCTGGTAATGTGCATATTAAAGATGTGAGAGATCTTTCAAAAAATTACATTTATGTAATTTTTGAAAAAAACAAAAAAATAACTCAAAATAAACTTTACGCTATACTAAAGAGTGTAATTAGCACTATCCGTTACAAAAGTTTCAAGAAAAAATTGCAGCCATATACGAGAAAATGGCGTTTGAGCATTTCTGAAAATGCCGAAATTTGAGCTACTTTTCACAGAAAACGGTTGTGTTTTCGAGAAACTTTACTTGACATTATTTAAAGCATATATACTCGTAAATATAATAATGTGAAAAAATCGCCGATAATGTAAATATTAACGACGTGAGAGACAAGTAAAAAAATTTACATTTTTGTAATTTTTGAAAAAAACAACCGATAGACCAAAATGGCTTTTATGTCATTGATAGAGTACATTTACCACTATCCCTACCAAAAGTTTAAAGAAAAAATTTGGAGCCGTTTTTGAGAAAATCTTGTTTTTGTAATTTTTTAAAATTGCACATATTGCACGCAATATTGCACGAAAACTACTAAAATTTTGAAAAACATTTACATGACCTTTATGAAAGAACTCAATATGCAGAACAAATTTTATTTGAAGAAAAAATCTCTATCTTCAATTTTGTAGTTGGAGAAAGACGCCGAAAAAAATTCAAACTTTCACAATTTTCGAAAATTCAGAGTTATCCGTGAAAATCGGACCTATGCCATGTTAATAAGTATGTTTTACTCTATTCATACAAGAAATTTAAAGAAAAAATTGGAGCCGTTTTTGAGAAAATTTTGAAAATCCCCGGGGGCTTCATATAAAGTACCCCAAATTTTGAAGAATCTTTTTCAAAATCTCAAAGCTTTGACTAGAACAGATCGACCGGGGAATATCCATTTTGGAAGAAATCGTACGTATGGTTTAGGCGCTAGCAGTGTTCACAGACGGATAGACAGACAGACGGACGGACGGACGGATGGACGGACGGACAGACAGACGCTTTCCTTTCAATTCGGTTTTCGGTATCAAGAACCTAGAAAACAGGGTTTCTGCTACACCACGTGTTAGGGGATTTTTTTCTTAATTTAGCAACTGGTTTTATCCACTTTTTCGTTTTCACGGCCCGGCAATTAATTTTTTCCGCCGAAAATTGGCCATTTTTTCGCGCAGCATTACATAACTTTCCCTATACTACGTATATCACTCCGTGTATACGTACGTATACGGGAAAGAAAAAATGTGATCAAACAAATTACAGACACTAAATGAATGTGAATATCAACTCTGAAATACAAATAGTTTTGTCACATGATCTAACAATTAGTCAAATGTTAATTGAAGTCTGTTTTCTGTAATTAAGGGAATAACACATTGGTGATGTTTCATGTTATAACCTGATACTATTCAAACACTAAATTTCTTCCAAATACACTAGTAACTCGATATCACAAATGTCTAACCCACTACAGCATGTATCAAGAACATCACCAAGCCAGAACACTGCTTCGTTAAGATTTACCAACATACCGCCCTGGGGTGGTAGACATTTTAGAACACTTGTTAATTGGCAATTAGAATTCAAGGTTATGGAGGATTATACAGAAATGACAAAGTATCGACATTATTTTCATTGCACTATTTTGGTTTGCTGATGGAAGAAAATAGAATATCGAAACAAACATAGTCAACTCTCGTCCGAGGCCGTGTGTATTTTTATTTGAATCTTCCGCGCTTGGCCATTCGCAGATGTCAACCAATCATGGGCCGTAATTTTCTTTTGGTTCCGAATGAGGGTAATATGCCGCTATATGCTAACATGCCGCCCGGTGGGGGAGGGGCCGCTTTCTCAACGCGGAGACCGGCGGCTATTGCTAGTCCCGGCGGCCTGCAGCGGACGGGCAGGCAAGCCAGGCACTCCGTTATGCTTTCGTCACTTCGCATCTCAATATATTTTTCCCCGCATATGAAAATAGAGCAAACGCAATTTGAGAAAATGGCGTTTGAGCATATGTGCAAATTCGGAATTTCAGTTCATTTTCACAGAAAACAATTGTCGAGGAATTTTTAAGACATAATGTAAAGCACATGTATTCCTAAATGTAATAATGTGAACAAATCGCCGTTAATGAAAATATTTACGAAATGAAAGGTTAGTCAAAGAATTATATTTTTGTAATTTTTGAAAAAATAAAAGAATAGAGCAATATGGCGTTTATGTCATCTCATAGAGTACATTAGGCACTAACCTTTCCAAAAGTTTAAAGAAAAAATTTGGAGCAATTTTTGAGAAAATATGTTTTTTATATTTTTTTTCAAATTGCACATGTTGCAAGCAATATTGCGCGCAAAATACTAAAATTTTCAAAAAAGTGTACATGATCATAATGAAAGAACTCGCTTTGGAGAACAAATTTTATTTGAAGGAAAAATCTCTATCTGCAATTTTGTAGTTGTAGGAAGAGGCCGAAAAAAGTTCAATTTTTAGAATTTTTGAAAATTCAGAGTTAACCGTGAAATTATTACCGATGAACCGATGCCACCTTAATAAGTGTGTTTTATGCTATTCTTACGAGAAATTTAAAGAAAAAAATTTGGAGTCTTTTTGAGAAAATTTTGAAAATGTCCGGTGGGTTCATGTAATGTAGCGCTAAATTTTATAGAATATTTTTCAAAATCTCAAAGCTTTGACTCGACCCAGATCGACAAGGGCTTCTTTAATAAAAAAAAACATATGTACGGTTTAGGCGCTAGTAGTGTTCACAGATGGACGGACAGGCGGACATTTTCTTTTCAATTGGTTTTTCGGTTTCAAGGACCCACAAAAGAGGGATTCTGGCTACACCACGTGTTAGGTTTTTTTCTTAATTTAGCAACTAGATTTATTCACTTTTTCGTTATCAGGGCACTGAAATGAATTTTTTTCTTCCGAAAATCCGCCGTTTTTGGCTCAGCATTACATTACTTTCCCTATACTACGTAAACAATTCCGTATATACGTACGTGTATGGGAAAGTAAAAATCGACTCGTAGGATAAAATAGCTCGTGCGTAATCTCCGCTCATTCTTTTGATAGTGGAATGATAACGGACTTTTTAAAATTTATTTCTTCTCGTTCGACCTTTCTGTCTTTCGAGGGCTTTGACAACAGTACATTTTATTTTAACGTTTTGCATATGGCCATCCATAACTATATCCATCCTACTCATGAAAACATGGTCTAAGGTTCGATGATTTGTTCAGGCTTCAAGGTTCATGTTTGAGGTGTTACGTTGAAATTTAGGCAGCACTAGGAAAGGTGTAGAAACAGAAGTTACGGTGGCCTCAGTCTATCTTGGGGAATCTTGATTTAATACGGAGCCATGAAGCACGGCGGCCCAGATTAAATATTATGGAACAGGGGGAAGAGTAAAGATTTTGAAAGAAATGGTCATTCGTTTAATGGCAATATATTTAGCTCGCGATGAATTTGGGAATTTGGAATAAACCATGGTGCCTTGAGGGTCTTTCTTAGGAACTTATTTTGGAATGCAACTAACGTTTGAAGATTACTGGGGGCTGCGCCATCCCATACTGGACATGCATAGGTTAGAGTGGGTTGAATAATTAGGAATAGGACCACAATGGCTGGTTCTCATGATGTGAACCTTCACAATATCTACTTAACGTCCCACGCTCAGTAAGGTATGTGTCCTATTTCTTTATTATTCAATATTATGTAAATTATTACAAGGAGAAAAAAACAACAAACCATAGACTAATATAAATGTAATTCTGGTAGTGCTATTATATACATTAATAACATAGATTTAAAAAAAATGTTTTTGTTTTGTGGTTGTGAACACAATTGAATATTATCAGCCTTCTTCGTTTTTACTTTCTCGCCTTACGAATTCTTCGTAAGAAGAGAAAGTTATGTAATCGTGCGGCGGAAAACGGAGAATTTTCGCCAGAAAATCTCTTATAGCAGGGGTCTGGTGACTGGAAAGTGGATAAAATCTGTTGCTAAATTAAGAAAAAAATTCCTCTATCTCGTGGTGTAGTCAGAATCCATGATTTGTTGCTTTTTCATACTTAAAAATCGATTGACGGCATTCCGTCCGTCTGTCCGTCTGTGGTCAACGCTAGCGCCTAAACCGTTCGGTCGATTTTCTTCAAAATTGATATTCCCCGATGGTTTTGACTCGTCTCAAGGCCTCTTGAATTTGAAACCGATATCTTAGTATTTGAGGATACTTTACACGAAGCCCATTTTGAGATATTATGAATTAAAAAAAAGGCTCCAAATTTTTTGATTATATTTTGTTGTTGAATAGCGCGAAGAACGTTGAAGGGAATGACGTAGGCGTCATTTTCGTTGATAGGCCCTATTTTTCGAAAATTGCAAAAAACTGTTTAAAAACGGCAAAATAGATGATAGAGATTTTCGCCTCAGACAAAGTCGGTTGTACAAAATAAGCACTTCAAATAAGGTCATGTACCATTTTTTGGAAAAACGAATAGTTTTTGCGTAAATTGCGATTCAAATTTACAAAAAAATTTATCTCCAAAACCGCTCCTAATTTTTTCTTTAAATTTTCTGCACGTGTGTATGAAGGGAAAGTAAATATATAAATAACTAGTGGTGCTATAGAATGGCACATACTTTCTCGCAGTAGTTATTTTCCAAATGCCGATCATCCGATAAATTATGTGGAGTAAACAGTTCACCGCTGCCTTTCTTGGTCATGTTTTTTGAAAGACAAGTTTTTCGCATGTTGACAATTACCGGCATCGTAATGATAGAACTGATACAAGTACGTTTTGACTGAAATGTTTGCAGTTGTCCTGCAAGTCTGTTCGTAGCGCGGTTGGTTAATGCCCCTTCGGGTTGAGCTCTTCAATAAGGCAGGTACCGAGTTCGATCCCCCGAGGGAAATTTTAATTTGATGAATGTAATGTTGCAGGAAAAAAACATTGAAGAGTGTAGATACTTTATTGAAAATCATTTGAAGTACTTCTACTCACGAATAGATTTAATATAGATAAATAGACAGGACTTGTCTGTGTTTTCCCTAACTGCGTTTTGTAGACAATTTTTCAACTCTGTTATTCGATTTCTGAAGAGTATGTCATGTCAAATGAACAGTTGTCTAGTATATATCTGTATGAACCAATTTAAGTAAATTATGAGCATTTCGGTCGGTTCTATTCTTTTATGGGTCTGTTCGACCGAGGTGGTGTTGGTGTTACGTAGTGTATAAGTGCCGGTTCGTTGAATTTGAGTTTCGTTTGTCAGGTCTGGGTACCGAAATGGTTTGCTGGTATAGTACACTTTTGCTGGTTTATGGTGTAGTGGATAGCAATAAGGACCGTATAGAAGCAGAGCGAGAAAGTATGTGCATTGGAAGCACCACTAGTTTATAATTATATATACAATGTGTAATGTTTATACATTGTTTTTTAAAATTATAATTGTAATTATCATTGTTGAAAATATTTAATAACCGTGTTGTGAAAACTTGTCCAGCCCTGAAGATTGAACAATAATACTCCGAAACGTCGGCAAACAAAAATATCTTATTATTTTGGACCAAAACCCGTGAACCCGCAATGGAATTAACAACTTTGTTCATTTTAGAGAAATAATTGAATACCAGAATGCACAGACACCATAACGTAAATACTATTTGAACCCGAGATGTAAAACACATTTTTACACTGATTTTAAAAACGGCCCTCACCATCCACATCAGAAGCAAAACTTGCGTTTCGGAGTAAGGTATCGAGGACACTGTTTTACTGACAGCGAGCCGGAGACTTCGTCTCGAGGTGGATGACGTGATTGCCCGAGTGTTGCGCCAAGGCGGAGTTCACGGCGTAAGTGTGAACATGATACGATGAAAGCGCCCTATGATAACACAGAAGCGAAGTCACGTTGTACCCTATGGTCCTTATGAAACGAAGTCTGAGCAAGGTGTTGTTTCAAGATCGTCAACAGCCATGTAGACACATCGGTTTTGTCAATGTAATACTGGTATGAAAATTATACAAAAAAGCAGAAAAAAGTCATACTATCAATGATATTGTAATAACGAAGTGTATATTCTATTTTCTCACAATTTTTTGGGTGTGCGTGAACCTGTGAACCTTATAAAGAACCGCCCTGATTATCGGTAAAGTAAATTCCCTATGATAGTTCTGCGATCTGTTGAATTTTCCTACAAGTTTTTTTCGGTACGTATAGCCTTAAAGAAAGCTTGCCACACAAATAAATTAATTCTTAAGAATGCTGTGAAATGACCAAAACTCATATCAATCTTCCAATTTGAAATTGTGCGAACAAGTTTTCAAATGAATAAAATATTTTAGAGTAAGAAAATGAAAATGTAGTTTATATACGCAGTGTGCAGATATACTAAGACGAAATAAAAGTATACGTTTCAATTAGATGAAAAATACTCATATGTTCTAAATGAAACGTCTTGGTTGTATCATTTGGGTTTTGGAAGTTTGCTTCTCATAACACTAATTGCTGCTTCATTTTGGCCTTTAGGTCACAGAACCATGAAGCTCTCATTATATATTTTATTGGTGCATAAATTATAGTCTTTGCATAGCAAAAAACAGCACTGTAATGTAATAATTTACATGGGAAGCTACCTATAACACTCGTCATCTGCGGAAACAACACGCCTGTCAGCACCTGCAAGTGAACTAGTGCCTACAATAAGGCGCAGAACGCAGGGTTCAATTTGTAGCCGCTACACTAGCGCTACATGTGTATCTAGGTAATACTTTGGATTAAACATGTGAATATTAATAATAATAATACTCTCTATTAAAAACTAATTGGTCACGAAAATATATGGTTAGTGTTTGCCTAAATGTATAGCTTAAATGTTAACAAAGCTCTTTAAAAATAAAGTAAATTGTATTTGATTCATATTTCACGTACAATATAATTAAAGATCAATAATAATTTTTATATTGGAATGAGGATATAACGATAACCTTGTATCGATATATCGAGTGGTACATTTCTGTGAACCGAAGCATGAACAGTCAGAGTTGTAATGTGGTAATGAAAGACCCACGTAACTACGTGGCAGTTGTGACGTATATATTAATAAGGGTTGTTATTAAGTTCATATCCAAACCCTGCATGCAATACGTTACATATACTTGAACAAAAACCCGGAATGGCGCAGAAGGTGTCTTTGTTTTTGAATTGTGAAGTGTTACATTAGAATAGTTGCTATATTTAGTTGTGGTTGGTATATTTTGAATTGGAAAATTTAATTGGACTTTTATAGAGAGCAACGTTTTTACAGTATTATATTTTCAGTTGTCTTAAGTTATTTTTGATTAACAATATTACTTCAGTCAGTCTTATCGTTATGTTTTTTGTGTTTATTTGTTTTAATAGTATTCTAGTGCTTAATTTTTACTTAAATATCGTTTAGTTGATGCGTAGAATGTCGTGTTATGATGATGAAAAATTGTGTCTGATAATGATGACCGTGTTAAGAGATTTTCTGAAAAAGATTGAGCTATAATTAATGTAGGTTCGTTATTTGATAAGAAATAAATGTTTTTTAAATCTTTGTTTCAGCTCTGGAGGAGTCGGTGTGTGAGCAGCGTAACAGTGTAGTAAACAGAAAGAATACGAAGCCAATAATTTTGCCGAACTGTTGTATTTATTAAGGATACTAGCTACTTGTTAATTACAAGGCCACGTCTACTCGTGCGGACGACTCGTGCCAACCGACTGAGAGCGGTTGACTAACCCAGAAGATTGTCACGTACGATACTCGTATACAATTGTCAACGTGTCACGAGATGTCCTCACGCAAGATCCTTCCCTTTATTACGAAAGTTAACAATGTACAATGTGTTACAATAAACACAGGTACTAAGACATAATAATTGGTTGTCTAATAATTGTTAATCTCAGCAAATAATTCTCCACCAGCTCAACTTCTTCGTCTGGCGTGATGATCTACGGAGCGGGTTACGCTCTTTTGAAAATAGAGTTGCCAGGGACATTTGTTGCCACTCTGTTAGATTTCATTCACAATGCAACTTAAATGTAATTTTCCGCAAACCTAAAGTATAGGTATCCTATACTAATGAGCTATTAACATGCCTTTTCACTGTATTCATCGGAAGATGAGAGATTCTCTATATTCTGGTAGAGTTTGAATCGAATTTTCCGTCTAGTTTCGCGTAAAGAGACCGTAAATTTGTTTTATACAGCTCTTAAGGTGACCTGACAGATCTGACCTGAAATTTTAAAATTCTGAGAAAATTAACCGTTGAAGATTTTTTTAAAAACTTTTCTTAGGTAGCTAGCTAGCATCTCGAAGATACAATGTGCGCAATTTGAAGAACATCTACCGTTTCAATGGGAGAATTTTGCAAAATTAGTCTAAATAGGTTCGCGCTCTTTCTAGAGTCAGAGAGCCTGTTTCACCGGTGCCTGATAATTGCTTGATAGTCTATCCAGAAGTTATCTTACTGATATGTTGAAAATGTGTTTTACAAGTGTCTGATAAATATATTACGTGGTTAAAGTAGCCTGTAAATAATCTGGAGGTTGGAGAGGCTGTTAAATGTTTATCATAAGTAATACCACGAGAAGTGCTGTGCTAGCCGGTAAATTCACGACTCGCGTAGCGAGGAGTGAATTTACCGGCTAGCACAGCACTTCGAGTGATATTTAGGTGACTGTTTCACGAATAAACACATTACACGATTTAAAAGGATAATTTAAATCAAAGGAATTATGAAAAAGGGAAATATTACTCAAAATTACAACCGAAAAAAGAAAACCTTTCATTCAGCTCCGACTTATCACTGCCTCCTGGAATAACTTAAAATCAAGTAACATTTGCCTTCCGTGGAAGTATTGAAATGGAAGATGTACAAGATGAATTAGCACCGGAATTCGTCGATTTCAAATGGATTGAACACACGTGTGCACTCTATTAAAGTATTTTCCTGAATAATTTTTGATGTAACGTTCCTCATTGTTTTGATAGCATATTCTTTGTATTCTTCACATCTAATCTTCGTATATTAATTACCTAAAATATGTGTAAATTCCTCATTTGTAGTTTGTGCTGTCAATTTGTATTTCTTTCTTCTCAAAATTCTTGAAATTGCTTCCACACGTTTTTTTTGTTCTTTCGCTGTTTTTCGGCACTGAATTTTAATAATATTATATTTAGAGTTTTAAAATAACAAAACGACACATTTTTAAAATTATATTGATACACGCAAGCTATTTTGGAGTGAAAACAATTGCTATCGTTATCTTAAAAAGGTAAACAAAGGTTTTACCAACGAGATGGAAATACGTAGAGAGGCAAACGGCCTTGTTTCAGCGCTCCTTACGTGATATTCGTGAAATATGGCCGCCATGTTTTAAGATGTCATGGCGTGATTATCATCATGGTGCTGTATTAGCCCTGTCTTCAGTTTGTTATTCCTATATGTAGTGAATTAGTTTCTTTAACACGTTGTGTAGTCACAATCCATGTTTTGGTACGAAAAATCGATTCATAGCAAGCAAAATGTCTGTCTGTCCGTCAGTCTGTGGTCAACGCTAGTGCCTAAACCGTTCACGCGATTTTCAAAATTGATACACTCCGATCATTTTAAAGTAACTCGAGGTCCTGCGAGTTTGAAATGGATATTTTGATTTTGGAGGCACCTTCTATGAACTGTCAAAAATATTTTCAAAATGTTCTCAAAGATGGCTTCAAGTTTTGGATCAACTTGGTTATCGTATAGCGAAAAAGGCGCTTAAAAGAATGACAGGCCTCGCTTTCGTTGAAATTTTTCAATTTTCAAAAATTGCAAAATTTCAATTTTTTTTCGGCGTCTTCCAACAACTACAATATTGATGATTGAGATTTTTCCTTAATAAAATCTGTTCTTCAAACACAGATCTTAAATAGTCATGTACAATTTTTCGAAAATATGAGTAGTTTTGGCGTAATTTGTGAATGCAGAAAATTTTAATACAATTATTTTATAAAAAAAGCTACATTTTTTCCTTTAAATACACTCCTCGTATGTATCAAAGAAAGGTAAAACGGATTGTGCTAGTCGCATTTCCAGTCAACTAGTTATAATTTTCGAAAATTGCAAAAAGTTAACATTCCAGAACTTCCATATTGATGAAATATTTTTCTCTCAAATGAAATTTGTTCTAAAACTAGAGATGCTACAACAGAACATTCACTATCTCGCATTATTTTAACGACTCCGCGATATAATATTACATGAACCTGCAAAAATGTTTCCAACCAGCAAACGTTTCTTTCCCCGCTACTTTCACATTTGGCACCTTTTAACATGGCGGAGAGTGACTCTACTGTTTCAAAGATGGCGACGGTATTGCCTTTCTATGTATCTCTAACTCGTTGGGTTTTACAGCGATAAAAAAGGTAAACAAACTGATGGCGATAAACATCTGGGATTGGTTTAATTTGAATATATCCTTGCTTACCATTGGATACTTACGACGCGGACAGGCATGAGTGAAATAGTCTGGTAGATAACTCCAAAATAACAGAGTTGTGAATTCGTCGGTGTTATGCGTGTGCGACTTTTGTGTGTGAGTATCAGTGTTATTTCAGTGATGGACGACATAATCGAGATGACAGACGACGAATTCGACGAGTTCTTTGAGCGTTTAGAGCGTCCTCGCAGACGGCGTGTAAATTCGAGATCGGCCAGATTATTTTGAAATTCTCGACGATCAAGATTTCAGATCCCGTTTTAGATTAACAAAGCAAAGTTCTGTCATTGATAGAACAGAAAGTAAAAACAACAACTGACTTGTGAGTATCGAGTTATATTATATTTCTGACAGAAATGGTCCTGCTAAATTCATTTTGTCAAGAAATTAAAATGTACTTTGTGTTTTGTTAGAAATGCAGCTGTTTCACCTATGAATCGTCTTTTCCTCACGCTACGTTATTTTGCTATGGGATCATTTTTTGATTGTAATTGGCGACTTCAGTGGGGTGAGCAAATCTACTGCTTCAAGAATAGTAAATGAAGTATCTGGTTGAACCAGGGCACGGTGTAAGATATATAGGTGTGTCAACTAGCCGCCTTTTGGGCAAAATTTTTGAAGCCAGTTTGAGGCTAGTTCCTCGCTTGTCAGTACGGTGCGCACGATCGGATTGGGCATTGATGATGGCGTCTCGCGCATTTAGTATTTTCTGGTGTTTTCGTTGCAAGAAAGCTATGAACTGAATACACGTCAGTGAATACAGCGTCACTGAATACACATAATTGGGGAACCGCTTCTGTAAATGTATCAGTATTTTTTAAGATCTATTATACAGGCTGACAGGGGATGTTAATTGTTTTGAAATGTTTTGTATCGAGAGCCATGCATATTCGCAGTTATATGATGTAAGTACCAGAGAATGAGGATTTCCATTTAAAAACAAGAGTTGGAGTTATAACAAAAAAAAAACAATAGCGATTACATTTAAGAATATCACTTAAACAGTGATTTACCATTCATTTGACAATCACGTTGCTCAGCAATCAACAGGTTTGTTCTTTGCAACAGTATATTATCACTGATTCTCATTGAAAAACAATTTCAGTGTCAATTATAATTTTCTAGTAATATTTTACAAATTAAAAAATGTAGTGTATTATAATTCAACTCAATTCTTTATTTCAATATTAATAATATTCAATTTGTACATATTATTTTCTGAAATAATTGCAATTTTATGACTTACAATTCTCAAAATCACATAACCTACTTACAAACAGTATACATTTACAGTTTACATACATTCTTAATTTCCTAAATATATTAATGTACATAAATGTTACATAAGTAACTTATATATATATACATTTTTCATTCATTGCGGAATTATCATTATTAACATTCATTTTCCTGTACTTAAATTTCAAAATGTTTGGATATGTGCAAACCATTCACTGTAAAATTGCTTTGACTATGCATTTATGAAGAAGAAGAATTTACTTTTGAGAAAAGCGTTATTCTATTCTTGTAACTTTTCATTACATCTTATCTTAATTTCTGCTTATGTAGAGCTTTTCTCACACATAGTTATGATTGTGTTATTGTCTATTTGTAGTGCTACGGTGGTGAATAGAAGTGGGCCACATTGAGTTTCAATTGAAAATATCATGGTTCTGGGTGTTGATAAACACCGGAAGGCAAGAATTTTATATTATTGAAAGTATTTTTATGCAAAACGCATAACCCAATTTGTGCTATAGTTTTAACACATTGTTTTTGTAGTTTAATATTTCTTTCACCTGAAATGTACTTGCATTTTCTTACAATCCTAAATCTTACTGTGAAAAAGTTTCCATTTCTATTCATGAAACGGTTTACACAGTTCTCTGTTATCTGAATTGTGTTCTCTCTATTAACGTCTATGAAAACCTAACAACCAATCCTTTCACTTCCACCATGTTATCAACTGAAATGCAACATGGCTTCAAAAACATAAAATTAATTTCAAGAACGAAAAATGAAGGTCATTCTTGAAAGGAGTTTTTAGAACCACTGCACATAATATCACCACATGAATAATCCATTACTAGAATATTTATAAACAGAACCTCTGTGCCTACATTGAAATAACATCAGTTACCTTTTTATAATCACATTTTGTCAACAATTTGTGCAAAAAAACACAATCATGTCCTAAGATTTTCGACGAAGACTAACATTTGTTTATTCTCAAATATTTTTTTCAAACATCAACAAGTTTGTCTGACACCCTTTGGATACATTCAATTAATCTTCTTCATGAAATTACTGTTGCCACCCTCAAAATTGTTTCATAATCATCTTCTGAAATTTAAAAAGTTTTAAAAGTATATTTTTAATAATTAGGTAGTCAATTACACTTCATGAAGTTTGTAATTCATATAATTAGAAAAATCAATAATTAATATGATTAAAAAATAGTACACAATAAGCAAGATATACACTTACCATACCAATAAAGTTCTGTATGAGGATCACAGTCGTCAGACATGTTTGATGAACAGGCATGGTGTTCCAATGATAGTGTCTGTGTCTTTGCCCAACATAACCACTGAAAGTTGAACAAAATTAAACAAGAATGAAAAAATAAATAATATAAACAAATAAATTATTTCATTTATTAATCTTTAAAATTACCAATTTAATTATAACAAACTCTATCTTCAGGTATGATCTGTAAATCATATCCTATACAAATTATCTTATTAATTTTTTAATATTTTTGAAAACTCGTATCAAATGCATGTTTACCATTGTAAACATTTCTAGAAACATCACCTGCAAATCGATTTGGATTATGTTCCACTTTTAGTTTTTAGCATGCAATTTTGAAATTTTTAATTTGCCATTCTGCATTATATTCTTTGATTGCACAATTTATGTCTTGCAATTTTTTTCCGAATTGGTTGTGTAAATAATACTAGTTTGGTTGTTTATTTTCAAAATATTGATTTGTATGATTTTACAATGATTGTGTATCTATTTGATAGTTAAATGATGGTGTAAGGTGAATAATTGGTATATGTACTTACCACATTTCGTATAACATTTTCATTGTTGAAATTCTTGACGCAATATAATCATGTCATTTAATTTTCTCCTTTTCTGGGAAAAAACGTCAACCTATTTCTTTTTAATATCTTGATTTTCGACTGACTTTGGAAACTTCTAAATTTACTTCATACTCCGGAATAAAGTTTTATACGATGAGATCAGTCAAGTCTACTATTCACCGTGCTATCAATAGAAGCCATCTTGACCCAACAAAAATGCCCAAGTCGTTCGCAGCGCCTATCTAGCGAGAGCTGTGGGAAATAGCCTCATATTAGCTTCAGTTTTAGACTGGGGAGTGACCACACCATATATCTTACACCGTGACCAGGGTTAGGGTGGCACGGTTCCTTTCGTTCACTGATTCGGTTCACTAGGGAGGAATCGACTCAGTGAACCGAATCTTGTTTACTATTCGCGTTTGAACATGGTAACGAATAATTGTCTTTGAAAACACATTCTATTTAAGAAGCGCGCGCTACTTGAACATTCTTTACTGCTTAAGCCACTCATTTTGTTTTACTTATGCCACTCGTCTATTTAGTAAGCAAATGCTACTTATTACATTGCTCTATAAGCCACAGAATATAAATGGAAAAGTATAACTCACGTATTTGTTGGATTTTTTATACATTTATTTTAAGTTATGAAACAAAAAAAATGTAAAAACAAAACAATAATAATAATAATAATAATAATAATAATAAATAATAATAATAATAATATAAAACGTAGAATTTTAAGAACCTGAAACAAAAAAAGTATTTTAAAAAATAATACAATATAAAATAAAACCAATATCAAATAATATTAATAAACTCACTATTAAATAGAATGAAAGATAAATAACGAAGGGAATTGAAGAAAAGCGAAGAAAAATTTGTTGAAACAGCGTAACTTCTATAACAGAAAACATACTTTTAAAAAGAATACAAACTAAAATTTATAAAAAACCAATAGGAATTAAATACTAATAATTCACTTTTGAATGCAATTGAACGATGAAAAAAAAAAAAAATAAACAGGAACTATAAATTTAAACAAAAAAAAAATTAACGTTGAAAAAGATTTTTAACATCACAATTGCTGTAAAAGTAAATACACATTTAAAATAAATTCCATTTCACAAACTCATACTACTTAAACTTTTGTTATTGGGTTGATTTTTTTCTAAATTTAGCAACAGGTTTTATCCACTTTTCTGTCAACAGACACCTGCTATAGGAGATTTTCTGGCGAAAATTCCCGTTTTCCGCCGCACGATTACATAACTTTCTCTTCTTACGAAGTATTCGTACGGCGAGAAAGTAAAAAAACCCTTTATCTCGTGGTGTAGTCAAAATTCATGATTTGTTTGCTTCTTCATACTGCAAAATCGATTGACGGCAAAACGTCCGCCTGTCCGTCTCTGGTCAACGCTAGCGCCTAAACAGTTCGGCCGATTTTCTTCAAAATGATATTCCCGATCGTTTTTACTCGTCTCAAGGGCCTCTTGAATTTGAAACCGATATATTTTAGTATTTGAGGGTACTTTACATGAAGCCCATTTTGAGATTTCTTAGTTAAAAGAAAATGGCTCCAAATTTTTGATTATATTTTGTTGTTGAATAGTGCAAAGAACGTTGAGGGAAATCACGTAGGTATCATTTTCGTTGATAGGCACACCTTTTCGAAAAATTGCAAAAAATTGTTTAAAAACTGCAAAATTGAAGAAGATAGAAATTTTTGCCCCAGACAAAAGTCGGTTGTACAAAAATAGCACTTTCAAATAAGGTCCATGTACCATTTTTTGGAAAAAAAAAAAAAAACGAACAGTTTTTGCGTAAATTGCGATTCAAATTTACAAAAAAATTTTTGAGAAAACCCGCTCCAAATTTTCTTTTTAAAATTTCTGCACGTGTGTAATAAGGACGGTAAATATATAAATAAACTAGTGGTGCTTATAGAATGTCACATTCTTTTCTCGCAGTAGTTATTTTTCAAATGCCGATCAGGGGATCATTTATTTGGAGTAAGCCGTTCACCGCTGCCTTTCTTGGTCATGTTTGAAAGACATGTTTTTCGCATGTTGACAATTACCGGCTTCCTAATGATTAGAACGAACTGATACAATTACGTTTTCACTAATATAAGTAGTTGGTCCGCATGCGGGTCTCGTGGCGCTGCTAGTTAAAGCACCTTCGGGTTGAGATCGTCAATAAGGAAGGTGCCGAGTTCGATCCCCCGAGGGGGATTTTAATTTGATGAATGTGATGTTGCAGGAAAAAACATTGAAGAGTGTTTATACTTTATGAAAATCATTTGATGTACTTCTACTCACGAATAGAATCAATGCAGATAAATAGACAGGACTTGTCTGTGTTTTCCCTGACTGCATCTTTTAAACAATTTTTCAACTCTGTTATTCGATTTCTGAAGCGTATGGACATGTCTAATCAAACCGTTGTCTTGTATGGATCTGTATGAACCATTTAAGTTAAATATGAGCATTTTAACGTTAAATTGTAATACATTATATACAGAACGCATGCGATAAACTTACAATCCCTAACGGTTTCCGAAATTATTATTACTTCTAGCCTTACGAATACTTCGTAAAGCGTTTCACCGCTGCGTTTCTTGGTCATGTTTGAGAGAAATGTTTTTCGCATGTTGAAATATTTACCGGCTCCTAATGATTAAATCGATACAATTACGTTTTGACTAAAATAGAGTAATTGCCATAAATGTGCTGGAAATGTCTGTATATATTTGTCCAAATTTTTAACTTTTAAACATTTTTTACTTCTCTTCTTGTATTTGTAAAGCGTTATCGTATGAATTGTTTCTTAATCATGCATTTACCATTTTATAGGTCGGTTCTATTCTTTCATGGCTCTGTTCGACACTGGTGGGTTGTTGGTGTTGCGTAGTGGTATAAGTGCCGGTTCGTTGACTTTGAGTTTCGGATGTCGGGGTCTCGGTACGGAAAACGTTTCTTGGTATAATACACTTTTGCTGGTGTTTATGAAGTAGTGGAATAGCTATAAGGACCGTATAGAAGCAGAGCGAGAAAGTATGTGCGTTGGAAGTACCACTAGTTATTATTTTGTATGTTTTGTATATTTTTCTTAGTAATGCCTACTGTAATTGAGACTTTGCCTCTGTTGTGTTTTAATTAAATAAATTGTGGTTTATTAAATAAATAAATAAATGAAATTGTTTCTTCTCGCAAAAGAAGTGAATGTTTACAAGATTCTCGACATCGTTATTTGGAATTTATTTTCGTTGCTCGTCAAGTAAAAAAAAACTGCCAGGGTTTTACCGGATTTTAACATGCAATCCTCTATTACCCCGTCTCGAGTCCTGGCGCTACTAACCCAGACGTATGTAGTTTCCGCGAAATGATGGAGTTTAGAATCACACGAATTTGTGTCTTCACATTCATTGCTTTCCCATTTCTGTAACTTAAAATATTAAATAAACTACCTCTGGAAGACAATAAGAATGCAGAGCAATCTACGCAATCCTATGAAATAGGTAATTCTAATTATAAATGTATCGGTTCACGTAATAGAATTTGTCGCTAGCAAGCACTTTTTTCCTAGCGTTACGCTCAGGCCTTATCACCTTTCGCCTCTGTCCAAGGTGAGATTGGTAGACGTGATAATGTTAATAAATGTAGTAGACAAGTTTTCGACAGCGTCCGAAATTCAGGAAAGAATTCAGAAATTATTTGTTTGCAGCAAGTAACCCACAGAATCTAAAAGTCATATATCGACTTCAAGAAAAAACACCTATCATCACGCAGTTATTTTCACCTACACACGTTCAAATAAAAAAAGCTCTTAGTTTCTCGTATTATTGGTGATGGTTGATAATATTATTAAAATTTACACTATTAACACTTCATCCTTATCATAAAACTCTTAACCAAACGTTGACGACCACAGATTCGAAAAAACTATATACCTTAAATTTTTTAAATCGAAAAATTTAATAAGAATCCACGTCAACAATTAATTTCGATGTATTGTGCTCCACACGTAAACATTTAAAAAAAAAGCCAAGAGTAGGCCAGGACTTGAACTCGAGTCCTCTGGTTCTCGAATCAAACACCCTACCAATTGAGCTAGCTCTTCCCATACTCACTTTGGCACTATTTTTCACATTAGGATGTTGGTGACAACCGGACTATTCTCTATAAATTGCAAAAGGTACTCGTGTTTTTTAAAACAAACTTGTAAATTAAATTTATTTCAAAATTCAATTTTGAATCAGATTGCATTAAGAAATACATCTCTAGCTTGTGAATTGAAGAGATTCGGGTTCGAAGAACATTTCATTGTCACCATATAAACTCAAAATTATAGGAAAACTACTAAAGTTTGAAGAAACTAACATTAAAGATAATATTGAAGGAATAATTGCATTAAGAAAGAAATCTTAATGTGTCATTAATACTGTAGTTACTAGTGTAGTTGTGGGAGGATATCGAACATTTTAACCTTTTCA
This sequence comes from Acheta domesticus, assembly GCA_031308135.1. Taxonomy (NCBI): domain Eukaryota; kingdom Metazoa; phylum Arthropoda; class Insecta; order Orthoptera; family Gryllidae; genus Acheta; species Acheta domesticus. The sequence goes on from JAHLJT010006539.1 coordinate 24,364, forward strand.
ATGGTCGAAATCCCAACGGTTTTATTGAAAATCGGACCTTTGCCATAGGTAAAGCGAAGTTCTACTCGCGGAAACAGTTAATAAAAACTATGGCGTAGGCAATTAAGAAAATCTCATTTTTACTTTCCCGTTATACATACGTATATACGGAGTAATACACGTTATTATAGGGAAAGTTATGTAATGCTGCGCGATAAAAAGGCGGATTTTATACGCAGAAAACATTTCATGGCCGGGGCACCTGATAAACAAACTAATGGGGGCTACAGAATGGCACAGACCTTACCGTATTAGTTTTCTATTTCCTTTGATGTTAGCTAGCTGTTCGGACTAGTAGAACGGAAAATACTATTTTAAGAATATTCAAGAACAGTGAAAGTTCGTCCTTAATGGCAATTTTCTTTTGAAAAATTTGGAGCGGGTTTTTAAGAGAATGGCGTTTAAGTGTTATTGCAAATGCAAAAATTGAAGCTCTTTCAAAGGAATCATTTGTGGTTTTGAAAAATTTCTTGAAGTCATTTAAAGACAACATTAAGTCACAAGAAATAGGTTTACAAAATTTATGGGGGAAAGGTGTATATTAACGGTGT
>JAHLJT010006540.1:0-41380 GCA_031308135.1 Acheta domesticus
CCAAAAATTAAAATATTTCGTTTAAAACTCGCAGGTTCTCGAATTAGTTTCAAATCGATCTGACAATATTGATTTTAGAGAAAAACATCGGAACGGTTTAGATCCCAACGTTGACCACGGACAAACGTTTTAGTGTCAAACGATTTTCGGTGTCGATTACCCACAAAACGTGCATTCTCGCTACACAAAGTGTTGTCAGAATGGAAGAAGTGAGGAAGCCATTTACTACTTACAGGAACAAGAAACTTATGTAATGCTCGAAAAAAATATTCTTCTAAATCACAAGGCTTCGAGATAGTGGAGATTGCGTAATATTCATTTTGGCAAACTTCCAAGAATGGTTTTCTGCGCTAGTGGTTGTCAGGACGGACAGAAGGACGGACGATTTGAAGTAAATAATTTTTTCGATGTCGCGGTATTTCCGTTGAAAACTTGGTTTCCAAACCGTTCCACACGTGTATTTCCGTTTAAAAATACGAAATCAATTTTCCGCAGCATTATATAACTTTCTGGAAGAGTGAAAGTTATGTAATGCAGCACGAAAAACGGTGAATTTTCGTCTGAAAAACCCTTATTACAGGGCCCTGGTAACAAAAAGGTAGATAAATCCAGTTGCTAAATTTAGAAAAAATATCCTCTAACACGTGGTGTAGCCAGAATCCATGTTCTGTGGGTCCTTGATACCGAAACATCGAATGGTGGTAAAACGTTCGTCTCTCCGTCTGTGAATAACGCTAACGGCTAAACCATTCATCAGATTTTCTCCAAAGTTGATATTCCTCAACCGACCTTGCAGATATCGCGGCCCCTTGGATTTGAAACCGATATTTTAATTTTGGGGGTACATTACATGAAGCCCTTGGGAAATTTTCAAAATTTTCAAAAAAAATGGCTCCATCGTTTTTTATTAAATTTTGTTGTTGGATAGAGTGAAGAGCATTTAAGAGTATGGTGCAGATTTCATGTTGGTAGAAAGCTATTAATTTTGAAAATTGAAATAGTTTAAAATGTTTTCGGCGTCTTTGTAAACTAAAATATAAAGATGGAGACTTTTCCCTTAATGAAATCTGTTCTTTAAAGATAGATTTTGAAATATGTTCATGTTCAATTTTTTTGAAATTTGAGAACTTTTCGCGTAATCTTGCGGGAAAGTACAGGCGAAAAAGTACTTGCTGTTTCAGCATCACTATTTCTGTACTATGCATAGTTCTTTATTCATGGGTACATAATTTTAAGATCCCTGAGGTGGCTCATGGGCAGCGTACTAGCTTCCCATGGTGTGATCCAGGGTTCGATTCCGGGTCGGGGCAAAAAAAGAGTTGTAGGTATGTTTCAAATCATCTCAGTTTCTGTAGCTATATGACAAACATAAGCTGAGGCAGGCGAAGTTTGCTAGTTACGATGAAGGGAATATCATGTTCCCTACATTTCTCTATTACCACCAAATGTATGAATTAGGCATGGGGTACACCGTTAGCTAGCTCGCAAAGTCGGACAATGGGCCCAAAATACCAAACCAAACTGAGACGTCATGCTCTATGTCACTCGATTTGCGGGCTTGCTTGTTTTGTTATTTTCTGTTGTTGTTTTTTTTTTGCTTGCAAAACGACGTACATGCACTGGACCTTCAATATATTTGAATGGTGACTTTCAGCTGGAGCAGGACCTGGATCCCATCCTTACCCAGGATCGAAGAAAATATATAAATAAATGTGTGTGTTCCCCTCAGGGCGGGAGTGACGTCACAATACATATATGGTTATGAACTATTAAACAAATTACCAATATCAGTACTCCATACGTTTTACCCAATACGATTTACAGGAATTTATTACCATCTTACTCCATGAATACGCTATGAACGATCACGAACACAGTGATTTGAGAGTACCTGAAATAGAATTTCTGAAACTCACCTGTGACCCCCAGCCAATAGGAGATGCGGTTGGCAAGCATAGCACGGCAGCAGCCAGTAATACCAAATCCCGAGAGCTGGAGCTTCTCGTAGAACCATGTCTTCTCCGATTCGGAGAAGCACACACCCACATACACACCAACTTTCTTGCCACGCAGGGATCTTGGGTTCACTCCTGTGAGAAAGAAAACGCGTGTATTAGCCAATTGAAACAAATACTTTTATTTCTCTTGTTGCAAATTTTGGAATTGCTTCAAAAAGAATGTGAAGAACACAATATATTTGGCTTAAGCTAACCAAAAGACTGATTAATCGCATCAACATGGACAAATATAAGGCAGAATGTTCGAATAAATACTACTTTTAAACTTCTGTGCATATCATCCCATCACATTTATACTTTTGCCGATATTAACTTCCTTCTTGAAGGTCTCAGAAATTAGCTGTTAGGGTATTTACTTTTTGTGCTTCGTGTCTTTACTTGCAGCATCATTAATCTGGTGTGATCAGTGAGATTGCAAGACAATTGCTATTGCGATCATTCACATTTAAAGGTGAAATGTCTCTGGTATGTACTTCACGATTATTTATGAAAGTACGTCAGTTACAGCTACTAATAATGAACAAAACCGAGAAAAACAAGTGCGTTGGATTTACATTTATTAGTTGTCCTGTCCTTACAGTAAATTCAGCATACCCAATTTAAGGTAGGATTGTCGAGTAAGGTTCCCACATGGTCACAGCATTTCACTAATATTTGGACCACGAAGAGCAACGACCGCTCTGATCATCTGAATACATAGAAGATATCGACATCACTCGAGGAAATCGAGCTTGTTGAGACGCGTCAATTGAGACTTTCAATTAACCGTTTTGAAAAGGGCACTGTACAAGAGCTTCCCCGGCAGTGTTTCGCACATAACACAGCCCTTCTGAAGGAGGCAAAGAGTCTCACCAGCGTCCACGATGGCCTCGTAAGCACGTTCCAGCAGCAGGCGACATTGCGGATCCATGGTGTGCGCCTGCTTGAAGTGGACGCTGAAGAAACTGGCGTCGAACTTCTCCAGCCCGTTGACCTTCCCGCTGCGCGGCGGAATCTCGGGGTGGTCTGCAATCGAGAGCAGGTTGTAGGTCGTCGCCCTTACGCAGCCCTCCTCGCCTCCTGCTGCTCATCACCGCACCCCTGTCTCAGACCACGCCTTATAGATGTCCTGTTTCCGTCTTGTCCCAACATTCCTACAAGCACCCGCCTCGCCTTCCACCCTATCTGAAACCTCCGTTTCAGTCCTTCCCTTGTCTACGCCTTCCACTGCCATCTCCCCAGGGCCGCTAAATCTTGTGTCAGTTCCTACCCGTCTTGCGCGTCTCCGACGCCCTCTCACTCTCATACCAGCACCCGTCACACACCCTTAGATTCCGTCTCTCCTCAACTTTCCGCTGAAATCCAGCCCTTGCCTCCGCCCCCCGCCTCTTCACCCTTCTGCTACGCCTCCACGCCCCCCCCCCGACTCCGCAGAGTCTTTTTTCCCTCTCCTTCATCGCATCTCCATCAGCCGCCCCCATCCCCTTCCATCTCCGCCACGTTCTGCTGCGTCCCCGCATAATCCCTAGAGCGCGCTCACCGACTTTCCAACCGCGGTCGTCGGCCGTGAGGAGGTCTGTGCCTCTTCAGCCCTTCCTCCCCATCTCCACCCTCAGCCTTCTCAAACCTCGTCCCTACCGTGTCTTCGCCAAGATGCGCCTACATCCCCGCACAGTGCCCAAAGCGCGCTTGCTTACGATGCTCCAGCGGCGGTCGTCGGCCGTGAGGAGGCTCTTCAGCCCATCCACCCCGTTTCCACACTCAGCCTTCTCAAACCTCAACCTATCCTACCGTCGCCAAGATCCCGTGCGTTCCCAGATTGTGCTTACTCACCGATGCTCCAGCGGCGGTCGTCGGCCGTGAGGAGGTCTGCGCCGCGCAGCAGGGCGTCCCGCAACGCCGTCACGTCGTCGCATTCTGGGAAGCGGCCCGCCAACCCAGAGATCACCACCTGCACACGGAAAGATAGTTCTTCACGCCCGCCTCCCCATCCTTCTGTGAAGTTTGAAAAGTTACAATTTTTGTCTTACGTAGTGATGCAAAGAGAATTCATTTTGAATACATATTTGGAATACTTAAAATAAACGGAAAAAATTTTAAAAATTAAAAGTATAAAATAAACTTTGATCCGATGTCTTGTAATATCATTGTTTATTGGATCTCTAATTAAATTTAATAAACAACTTTACTAATAAATGATATATTTTGACGGCATTTGCATGAATGTAAAATTGAAAATAAAGTGTTTAATTATTTGCTCTTTGGAGGGAATGGTGAAGATTTGCTTGAGTTAGTGAGAATTCAGCCGTCCCCTAATACTAACGTAATTCTTCAGTAAAATACATTTGAACACAATTCAACATGTCCTATTTCTACTATACCCCTAAATTAAACAAAGCAATCTACACAAGCATCGACTCGTATCTTCCTGTCATAAACGCGCTCTGCCAGGCGCGTGGCTTCTCTATAAGACGTACTTCTTCGCCATCCACTACCGATGATGGAGGAGACACACGTATTTCTGGTTCCGCTGCTGATGCTGCTGTTTCTGTTGCTGCCCCTTCTCGGCGGTTGACTGTTCCATAGGATTCATATCTGCGCACAAGATATCCTCATCAGCGAAAGCAATAAATCCCTAGTGAAAGCGCGCACTGCTGAAGAGAGAGAGTTCTATCCATCGTCCTGGAGAAATAGTTTTCGCACTCGCGTCAGCATCACCACCTACGTTGCTTGGATCTGCTCAGACCTCGGCTTTACCGTCTTAGTACACTGTTCACATAACTCGCAAACACAGAGACACTGATCCTGTAAATATGATCCAACTGCACGAATTTTTACTGCACTGCATGTTCAAGAGTTTCTTATAAATAAAGATAACGCTTAATATACAGCAATCATTGCAGTCAAAATAGAGACAATTTTTTACTCTGAATTTATATTTAAACTCTAGCACGTATATTATAATATTGCATACATGAAATAGTATCTCAACACTGTTAATGATATTTCTTGAACATTCTTTGTTATGAAAATAACGCGAGCTTGTTCAAAATTATTATTTCTAATCGTTCAACCCTATTGAACGTTAGTAGAAAATATTGACACGACGCAAAATTGCCGGAATTCAGAGTAGAAGGCTACGATGGACTTACTGCTCGATGAAGCCAAAAATGAAAAGTACAGTCAGTGGCGGCAGATTCAATCGAAACCAGATACTTGCGGATTGTAACACCGTCAATGTGATTGCGATTAAAATAAATACTACGCACTTGGTAATTGCAGATAATTACTGAATAGTAGACTAGGGTGAACCTACTGCTTAATGGCGCTGAAAGTGAAAAGCAGAGAGAAAGAGGGAGAGCGGCGGCAGAGGTGACCGGCGACAGGGGGAGCGGCACCTGGTGCCGTCCTTTTAATAGGCTCGCGACGGCAATCCCAGGCAGCGAGAAGAAAAGAAAGGAAGAGCGGCGTCTGTGGCGCTCGGTCCCTTTTTCCGCTTCCTGCCTCCCGACACGTGAGTAAACGGTGCGCCCCGCCACATTCAATGCGAAAGCGGCGGGCGCCGTAGCTCGCCTTTCTCTCCTCTTCCGCAGCCCCACGCCCCACGCCCACACAAAGACGAACGGGTCAAAGACACTTCCAGCACAATCGGGTAATTTAAATTTAAAAATAGTTTTCGATCTAACACTACCTCCAGCGTTAGTTCTTATTTGATACGCGCGTAATATCTCGTTACACACTATTTGTGTGTAAAAAAATTGTATTTGTTGAATAAATTATTCCTTATTTTACTTATTTTTGTAGTATGAGCGTGTTGCACATTAATCTCTTCAACGTATCACTTATTGATTACTGTATAGTACAAGCAATTCATGTGATATGTTTGTAATAAATTACCAGTCGACAAGTACAGACCCTGTTCTAATTCGGGTGGTGATGCTTAACAAACACCGGTATTTTTCCTTCTTTCTTCCAGTTTTCTCTACATACCCTCACTCACACCTGTAAAAATGTCCTACAACTTTCCTATTAAGCATCCTTTTATCTCCTAAACATCAAGCAACCTTTCAGCCTTCCAAAAAACTGTATATTTACTTTCGCGTACGTACGTATATACGAAGTAACATAAGCAGCATAGCGAAAAGTTAGGTAATGCAGCGGAAAATAGAAATCGAGATTTCAAGAAAAATACCTGTTTTGTGGTCTCCCCTGAGAGAGAACAAGTTGCTGGGTTTTTTTTTTTTTTTTTTTTTTTTTTCAGTATTATAATCGTGAGCCAGAAAATGGTTCGTTTTCGTCACAAAATCTCTTACTGTCGGGCCCTGGTAAGAAAAAGTGGGTAAATCCGGTTGCTAATTATAAAAAAATTCCACAAACACGTGGAGTAGCCAGAATCCATTATCAGTCCGTCCTCGACACCGAAAAATCGATTGTCGGCAAAACGTCAGTTTGGCGTCAGTCTGTGCACAACGCTAGAGCATAAACCGTTCAATCAATTTTCTCCAAAATTGATATTCACCAATCGTTCTGGCTAATGTCGCGGACCCTGGAATTTGTTGCCGATATTTTAGTTTTGGAGGTACCTAACATGAAGCCTCATATTTTTTATTAAATTTTGTTATTGGATAGTCCAAAGGACATTTAAGAGAATGGTGTAGGTCTCATTTTCATTAAACCCTCTAATTTTTCAAAAATTCTTAATCTAAAATTAGGGTTTATTCATGATTATTTATCAGTAATCTGTCAAATACGTAAATTATTATTCCATAAAGTTAAAAGTACGAGGGACTTTTCCTACTTTTTAATATATTCCCCACCAACATTTACGCACTTGTTTCAACGGGTTACCAGCTTCTTTATAACCGCTGCAAAGAATTCTTTATCTTAGTGTTTCAACCAATTTCCACACATTTTTTTGACAACCTCGTAAACCTGGAACTTGTTCCCATGTAATGCCTTCTTCAGTGAACCAAATAAATGGAAATCATATGGTACGTAATCGGAGCTGTAAGAGAGACAAGGCAGTACCACCCAACCCATTTTATCGTTGGTTTCATGGCTTAGTTGAGCAGTGTGAGGACGTGCATTGTTTTGCTGGAGAATTACACCTCTCCTCTGAGATCCACGACGTTTCTGTCTCACGACTGGCTTCACCTTTTTCAAACGCATATCTAAGTAGTATTGGCTGTTTATTATTCGCTGTTGTTCGTGATAATCATATGAAACGCACCTACAGCGTTCCAAAACACAGTCAACACGACTTTTCCTGCTGATGCAGCCAGAACGATGTTTGTCTGTCGCTGAGCCTCGACTACATTTCAACTCTTCTACCCACCTGTAAAAATTCTCGCGATTCTTAGTTTCACCATACACTTAAGTCATTCTAGAGTATATATTAGCTCGATTTTCACTTTCAGAAAGTTCACAAGGAATCGGAAAACGTTGTTCAAACTATGTGGAATTTTCAAGTGGGACTCGCCATCGTTCAGCTTAATTTTGAGGTTATAAACATGACAATGCTGATCCTCGTGATGATCAGGGCTCATCCCAGTGATGCCAACTTAAGGACCTAAAATTACCAAACTTGTTCTACCCATTTTTACTTCCCCGTATACGTACGTATACACGTAGTGATATACGTAGTATAGGGGAAGTTATGTAATGCTGCGCGAAAAAATGGCCAATTTTCGTTGGAAAAAAATTCATTGCCAGGCCATGATAAGAAAAAAGTGGATAAAATCAGTTGCTAAATTAAGAAAACAATCCCCTAATACGTGGTGTAGCCAGAAACCCTATTTTGTGGGTCCTTGATAACGAAAAAATCAATTAAAGGAAAACGTCCGTCTGTGAACACTGCTAGCGCCTAACCATACATACGATATCTTTCAAAATGGATATTCCCTGGTCGATCTGGTTCTAGTCGAAGATTTGAGATTTTGAAAAAGATTCTTCAAAATTTGGGGATACTTTATATGAAGCCCCCCCGGGAATTTTCAAAAATTTTCTCAAAAGCGGGCTCCAAATTTTTTCTTTAAATTTCTTGTATGAATAGAGTAAAATACACTTATTATACACATGGCATAGGACCGATTTTTCACGGATAACTCTGAATTTTCGAAAATTGTGAAAGTTTGATTTTTCGGCGTCTTCCTCCAACTACAAAAAGCTTCGACTCGTGGCAGATCGGCCACGCAATATACATTTCGTAAAAAACGTATGGTTCACAGACAAACGGGCTAGTGTTCATAGACGGCCGGCCAGACGGGTGCACGGACGTTCTGGAAAAATAAAATTTCGGTGTCAGGAGACCCCAAAATATGTATTTTCTTTAAATATCAAAATCGATTTTTCCGCAGCAGTACATAACGTTTTCTCTACTACGTAAATTACCCCGTATACGAGAAAGTAACTAGTGGTGCAACAGAATAGCACAGGCTTTCTCGAACTAGTTTTCTAGTATTTTTAATCTGGGCTATCTTTTCGGACGATGCCCATCCTCTTGTCAGTTACCATCTATCACCACCCAAAGTACGTTTTTCGAAATTTTGCAATTTTTCGGCTCTCTGATGATAGAACTCTAAATTATTATAGAAAAATAAAACCTCGTTTTATGGAAAATTTTGTTGAAAAATTTGGAGCCGTTTTTAATTAAATGGCGTTTAAGCATTACTTCACATGCGAAATTTAAAGCACTTCCACTCCGAAATGTAATTGAGAACATCTTGTTTTTGTAATTTTTTAAAAATTGCGCATAATGCACACAATATTGCGCGAAAACTACTAAGATTTTAAAAAAAGTGCATGACCTCAATGAAAGAACCAATTAGGGGCAACAAATTATATTTGAAGGAAAATATTTAATCTTCAGTTTTGTAGGTACAGGAAAATGCCGAAAAAATGCAAATTTTTGCAATTTTCGAAAATTCAGAGTTAATTGTGAAAATCTTATGCCACCTTTGTAAAAGTATTTTACTTTATTCATACGAGAAATTTTAAAAAATGGCGCCATTTTAATAAAAATTTTGAAAATTTCCCAGAGACGCTGTGTAATGTATTCCAAAATTATAATCAATTCCATTGCGGGTTCACGGGTTTTGGTCCAAAAAATAACGTATTCTAGTTTGCCGACGTTTCGGAGTTTATTATAGCTCCATCTTCAGGGCTGGACAAGTTTTCACAACACGGTTATTAAACATTTCCACAGTGATAATTACAATTATAATTTTAAAAAAAATATAAACATTGAACACTGAATATATAATTACAAACACGCAGAAGGCTGATACTATTCGTCTATGTTCACAACAACCAAAAACTTATATATATATATATATATATATATATATATATATATATATATTTAAATCTATGTTAATAATGTATATAATAGCACTACCAGAATTACATTCATATTAGTCTGTTGTTTATTGTTTTTACCCTTTGTAATTAATTTATATAATATTAATAATAAAGAAATAGGACACATACCTTACTATGCGTGGGAAGTTACATAGACAATATGAAGGTATAGTAACTCTTATAGTAACTCAAAGTTATATCATTTCGCACTATCCCTACAAAAGTTTAAAGAAAAAATTTGGAGCCGTGTTTGAAAAATCTTGTTTTTATAATACTTTTAAAAATTGCACACGTTTCGCGCAAAATTGCGCGAAAACTACTAAAATTTTCAAAAAATGTAAAGGACCTTAATGAGAGAACTAATTATCCACAATAAATTTCATTGAAAAGAAAAATCTCTCTCCTCAATTTTGTAGATGTAGAAAGCCGCCGTTGTAAATTGAAATGATCAAAAATTCAGTGTTAACCATGAAAATCAGACCTATGTCATCGTTATAAGTGTACTTTACCCTATTCTTACAACAAATTTAAAGATAAAATGTGGAGTTGTTTTTGAGAAAATTTGAAAATGTCCGGGGGGTTTCATGTAAAGTACCCTCGATTTTGAAGAAAGATTTTCAAAATCGCGGTGTCTCGAGTGTCCACAGGCTGACGAACAGACGGACGTTTTGAAAATAGCACTTTCTCACTAGCAAGGGACCCCAAAAGATGTATTGCCATTGAAATCTCGAAATCGATTTTCCGCAGCATTACATATCTTTCCCTATACTATGTATATTACTCTGGGAAAGTAAAAATCATGTGTTTACGGTCATATTTGAATGATTTTGATCAAAGAATTGTCTCCTCTTCTAGAAGAAAATTTCCTGATAAGAAGCTAATTTTGTTACAAAAAGCAAAATTATTTGCCAAGCATGTATGCCAAAGGAATTTCACATAGTTTTGACAACGCTGCGGAGGCAACTGTTGCTGTTATACTGTTGCTCGTTTATGTATGATTTGCAGCAAATACTGTAAATGGCAAATTTATTTCCGTTTGTTTCATTTGTAACAGTAAGAAATGATTCCTGTTCCTGACTATCGAAATGAATATATATATGCATCATGGGCGCTTTGTTTGAATTGGTGGAATGGGACGTTTGCAAGTAATATCTGAGGTGTTAGTAGCCCAGAAATTTTAATATTATGTAGCTCTTTCCAATTTTGTATTCAACATCCAACTATTTATGGTTGAAAGGTGAGGAAGAGATTCTGGAGCTCAAGAAAACGAGCGCAGATTGTACTTTCCCCCCATACGTCACATACAGTAGTCACTGTTCAGTGACAAAATAAATCGAATCAAATCAATAGACTTGAATCGTTTTTGAACTTTCTTAGAAGTCAAGAGAGTATTTCACGAGAAGGCATAAGAAGTAGTAGAACACTATTTGCAATACATATTACCACTTACAAACATAATGAGAAAGTAGATCCACTGTGGACCCACTATTTATTGCTGATACATTTCAAACATATCCGATATCAGTAATAATAATGTTGGATAGTTAGACTGGAGTAAAGATTGAAACATTTAATTTAGACATTTCTGATGAAGCATCCATTTTACTGTTGAAAGCATTATTGAAGACTAAAGAACTGATTAACCAAATCAGTTCAAAATTACATCAACTGATATTTCTGTTTAAAAATAAATACATATGAGTGACAGAAGTTAGTATTAATTAATCAATTAGTTAGTATCAATTAATCAGTAGAAACCCTTTCTCAAATTGCTACAGATGTAGTAATTATGTACTGTTCAAAAGATGTTCTGTATGAATATTGTGATACAATACAGTACAATTAATCAAAATCTAATTTAATAACCGTATTGAATCAACGTGTAATTTTCAATTCATTTTTCTTTGCTGTAATTCAAATAATTTTTAATTAAAACATTTTGGAGACAAAGTTGAAAATGTCTCATGGGCTTCAGATGAAGACCCTCAATTCAACGCCCATCAAGTTCGGCCAAATAAAAAAGGAAATATTCATTTCGTATAAAATAAAGAGTAAACTAAATTTGGAATAAGAACTGGAATATAATTTTGGAGGACGGACAAACGTTTCTGAGAAAATATTTCTGGGCATCAGTCTGGACAGAAGTGCCCCACTGTCGAAATTTTTACATTGAGTTTTACAAGCACGATAAAACCTTTTTAATATCATGTATATGGGAGATATAGAGTATAAGAGATATGTGTGGGAGATATATTTAATATCATAATATCATGGCGCTACAACACCATGCACTTCCTCATATTATTCGTAATGTTTACGTAAAATTAAAACCTTTGTTCTACTAATTATTCAACAATCTCCTAAAAAACACGATTAAGCAAGAAGAGATACGAATTTGCTATATTCTTTAGTAGGGGATAAATTGCAAATTTACAATATTAGTGTTTCCAATAATGCGTGAAAGTTGCTGTAATGTCTTTAAAATTATGGTATTATAATTTAACGTAATCGTCACTAAGGGTGAGAGAGCACGTGCTGTTGTAGACCACAAGTGTATTTTCGGTGTGAATCAATATTGTTGACATTTTCTTTCTGTGTTTGGTGCAGTTTTCTCTTAATTGCCCGGCTAGACCTTTCCAAACTTGCCACAATTTGTGTTAGTGATAAGATCTCTCGATTTCGAAACGTGTTATTGCATCGCACGTGCTCTTGGCCTTGGCCATAAAGACAATTTTGAGAGAGTTCTTTTATGCATGACGCTCCTCTATTGTATTCTTGCGACAAAGTCCGTTGGTGTTCCGTAGAAGGTGAACTGATCTGAACTTCGCAATTGTTAAATGAGGGGGGTACTTGGCCCCCAAGGGAGACAGAAAGGGGCTTCGTGGCCCCAACAGCGGCGAGCACTTCCGGTATTTAAAATATTCTCACGTTTCGAGCAACACGTTTGTACCACGAACTCATTTGTGATTGATTAAATTGTTTTCACTAACTTATCATTGCGCAATCACTCGATTCAAACATATTTCATTACACTAAAACCACGAGAGCAGTAATTTGACGTTTTGAAGTTTTAGTTTTCTTTTGTGCCTATATTTATTGATTTATTTTTATGATATTTTGTGACTTTTAATATTTTAGAATGTTCTATAAAATTCCAAAATATAATTCTTTCGACATATTAGTTTTCAAGATAATACCTGATTCTTCATGGTTTAACTTCAGCGACGGTTAGCAGTCAAAATGACAGCTCGTTTAAAATGCAACTAGTACGATGACAAATTGCACGAGCTCTCACTGTCAAATCTTCAAGCAGACGCTGGACTGTCCAAGTATTTTATAACATCGATTCAGTTGTAAGTAATTCTTGGATTTTGTTTGAAAAGGTCCCGAGAAATTATTTGTCCCGGTCGTCGTATTTATTGAACCTGGCTGAGATCACTTGTCGCAGAATACTTCACTAAGAACAAACATTCAAGGGAGGAATAAGCGTTGGCAGTGTCCAATAGGATCCTTAACTAATGCATGCTCAATTTGCAACAATACTGCAGCTACAACAATAGGGAAATTACAAATTGTGCAAAATAAATGTCTTCGGTAAATACTCCAAGCCCCTTGATTTATATCAAATTCCAATGACAATCTACATGTAATTCATACAGATTGCATTTAGATTCAATTAAAAACCATGTATTGAAAATATCTCCAATTTTTTCTCTTCACTTTACTTTTTTCCTCTAACTCGAAAATTTAATTTCTGTGGCTATTAGGTAAAACTCATTAACTCCATTTTGAAAAAAAATGCGTTTTCACCATATTTCGCATTAGTTTTTCATTTTCTTTCATTAGATACAGCAATATCAGTGAAAAACGTTAACGTAATCAACATACTAATTGATAAAAATCGCTAAAATGACAGTAATTTCAGGTAAAACGCATTAACTCCAACACTATCAGGAAAAACTCATTAACTCCATCAAATCTGTTATAACTAGTGGTGCTACAGAATGGCACAGACTTTCCTGTATTAATTTTCTATTTTCTTCGGTCTGGGCTAGCTATTCGGAATTACCACATACTCATGTCAGCTGCCATCTATCGCCGCCCAAATTACATTTTTTCGACATTTTCTTAAGTTTTCGGTTTCCTAATGGTAGAACAAAAATATTCATTTTAGAATATTGAAGAACACAAAAAACTCGTCCTAAATGGCAATTTTCTTGTAAAATTTGTAGCCGTTTTTAAGAAAATGGCGTTTAAGTGCTACTAAAAATGCGAAATTTGTAGCACATTTTCACAGAAAATTTTTGAGTTTTAAAAAAACTTCATTTGAAACACATTCACACACAAAATACATTAGTGTTTACAAATTGCTGTTAATGTGCATATTAAAGATGTGAGAGACCTTTCAAAAAAATTACATTTGTGTAATTTTTGAAAAAACAAAAAAGTATCCCAAAATGAACTTCACGTCATATTAAAGAGTGCAATTAGCACTATCCGTTTCAAAACTTTGAAGAAAAAATTTGAAGCCATTTATGAGACAATGGCGTTTGAGCGTTTCTGAAAATTGGAATTTTAAGCTAGTTTTCAGAGAAAATGTTGAGTTTTCGTGAAACTTTTCTTGACATTATTTAAAGCACTTGAACTTGTAAATCTAATAATGTAAATAAATCGCCACTAATGTAAATATTACCGACATGAGAGACAATTAAAAAAACTTACATTTGTGCAATTTTTGATAAAACAAAAGAATAGAGCGATATTGAGTTTATATCATCTCTTAGGGTACATTTAGCACTATTTCTATCAAATGTTTAAAGAAAAAATTTCGAGCTGTTTTCGAGAAAAGCTTGCTTTCGTATTTTTTTAAAAATTGCACATATTACACGCAATATTGCTGGAAAAGTACTAAAATTTTCAAAAAAATGTACATGGCCCTAAAGAAAAATCTCACTATGCAATTTTTATTGGAAGGAAGAATATCTATCTGCAATTTTGTAGTTGGAGGAAGACGGAAATAAAATTCAAAGTTTTGCAATTTTCGAAAATTCACAGTTAACTGTGGAAATCGGACCTATGCCACCTTAATAAGTGTACTGTACTCTGTTATTACAAGAAATTTAAAGAAAAAAATTGGAGCCGTTTTTGAGAAAATTGTGAAAATGTCCGGGGGGCTACATGTAAAGTACCCCAAATTTTATACAATCTTTTTCAAAATCTCAAAGATTCGACTCGAACCAGATCGACTGGGGAATATCCGTTTTGGAAGAAATCGTACGTATGGTTTCGGTGCAGCAGTGTTGACAGACGGGCGGACGGACAGACGGATGTTTTCCTTTCAATTGGTTTTTCGTATCAAGGACCCACAAAAGAGGGGTTCTGGCTACACCACGTGTTGGGTATTTTTCTATTAATTTAGCAACTGGATTTATCCTCTTTTTCGTTATTACGGCCCGGCAACGAATTTCTTTCTGGCGAAAATTCGCTATTTTTTCGCGCAGCACTACATAACTTTCCCATTACTACATATATTACTCCGTATATACGTACGTATGCGGGAAAGTAAAAATCAATTAACAAATCGAATATGTTAAAAATTGATCT
This sequence comes from Acheta domesticus, assembly GCA_031308135.1. NCBI lineage: Eukaryota > Metazoa > Arthropoda > Insecta > Orthoptera > Gryllidae > Acheta > Acheta domesticus. The sequence continues at coordinate 14,961 of JAHLJT010006540.1, forward strand.
AATGCAATTGAAATACTGCAAATGACCCACCCGTGTACCAGGAAAAACTCATTAACTCCAACCCAATCCAGTCAATTTACACGTTTACCGTGGGCGGATGGGATGGGCAAGTATTGCTAAAAACTAGTTTTTTTTCAGATATTCCTTCACCCTTAAAAAAAAGAATCGCAGAACGAAGCATTATTTCTATATCCCAAATCAGTATTATCAAATTTAAAACCTGATTTTCTCGAATAACGTAAAGTGGAGTTAATGAGTTTTACCTAATAGCCACACATTTAGAGTGTAATGTTGTGATCTTTAGAATCAAAACCAAATTTCCTGAAAATAAATTGCGTCCATTTCAATTATTAGTAGTATTATTATTGATACGCAGAGAAATAATTTAATAAAAATAAAAATTCTTTAATATTAAACAACTATCTTAAACTACCAAAATTAGTGATAATGTATATGAGTAAACAATTAGCGATGGTGCCAAAAACTTATTGTGAATAGTAATAAAATTGTATTCCAGCTCTTGAAAGGCCTTCTGGCCAAACAAAAAAGAAAGAAAAGGATGCTGTAAAAACAATAAGTCCAACGACATTTCTCGGCAAGCAAAACAGTTCGTAACAATTGTGGTGACATCCAAAAAGTAGTTCAGTTTGACATGTAAGTCAAAATAATTAAATATACATGCCTTACTTCAAAGAAGTTTTTCATGGCTCTAAAATGTATAATAAAACTTGAATTATAACAAAAGTGTTCATCACCGCCTCATGTTCACCACCGACCCGAGAGAGTAAGGAGAGATTTTATCTTGGCCGAGCAAATCACTTTGTTGACAGAGTTGGCGCCAAAAACGCCCGTACGCCACCTGGTAGAGGCTGCGTAGGCGTTGTCCCCTGTTTTAGTCGCGAACAGATCGCCTCCCGGGGCGGTGATCGCTTCTTTCGCGGCGGCCTGGGGGACCACCGGCTTGGGGGGGGGGGGCATCGGCAGCCGTTCCCGGCTTCGGGGCAGTAACGACGTGAAGGTATCCGGGTCTTCCCGTCAGGCGCTACTTCCGGCCACTCAGCCTCCGCATACTCACCCACCGTGTAGTCGTCCTCGACGCCATCTACTTCGACCTCGGAGGCAGCCGATCCCCCTATCTGCACCTGTGGGCGGGTCCATCTTGTATGGCATCCCAGATGTGGGAGGAGTCTGGGGGTGAGCCACTAGCTTGTGGCGGCGCGAAACGGAGAGGTGGAGGTTATATTGCGCTTCGCACCCACCAGGAACATCATCATAAGTAGCTCAGGGCATCAATGTATGTCAGTGCAGAGCCTCTGACAGGTAGATTCAAGGATTCGAGTCCCGAAGGTGGCAAAATTGTTGACATTAGGCAGATAGCTTGGTGCTGTTGAGCAGCTGTCTGCAAGAGAATTCTAGCGGCCGGCTGCTCATGGTAATTTTCCGTGGTTTCTCCAATCAACATCAGGCGACTGCCGGAGCTGAACCCTAACAAACGAGCTATGGACCGTGCACAATCTTTCCTCCCTCTTCCTTGCCCTCTCCTAACCCTTTAATTACATAAACTTACACTTACATGCACTACACTATTACACATGTCGGGACAGCAGTCGGGAGCATAGAGCTTGTTCCGATTGGAGTAGTTCCTCGCTTATGAGAGATTCCTGTTTAGGAAAAATTCTTCAAGCAAACGTTTAGATCGGCCCCGGATCACGGTCTCCAGGATGATATATCACCGCCACCTCTTGCGAAAAAAATATGCTACCCTTATGGGACTAATTTCCTTCGTAGTTGGGGCGCTCGGAAACATTAACACTGGTCAACACACATTTTCTTTCCAAACAAGTTAAAGTCACTTTAGGGTAGGTTTGTTGCACAGATTCCAAATATGGCATTCGTTGTGGTAGATCGGCTCTAGTTTTTGAGATAATGAAATTCGCATCGAAAAATATTATTTTCTTTTATTAAGGACTTTTTGTAAATTGCATAAAACTATAACTAATGGACTTAGATATCCCTATTTATACAAAATCAAACATTTGAAATACGTAATATTAATATATGTATTGTATTTATATTTACAGCCCGAAAAGAATCTCACATAATTGTTTGAAAAGCATTGTATGATTTCCTTTTATACGTCAAATCAGGACAATTACGTTAAAGGATCCAGCAGTAGTTTGTCATATGTTTATCGCATCTGCCGTGATAGCTATCTTCCATTATCATTATTTCTTGACGGAACCGTCCGCCTTGTTCCTCACTCATATTGCCAAGATTTTCTGGAAATTCGTCCAGATGGCTATGGAGAGAGTGTACTTTAATGCTCACAGTTGCACGCAAATTTTTAAAGATTAAAAGCAAGTCTTGCACCAGTTCTGTATAATATGCTGCTTTATGATTACCCAAAAAATTCTTGACGACCATGACAAAGCTGTGCCGGGCAGAAGATTCAGTATCAATCATGTAACTTAAGAAATTTGGATCATTTCCGAATTCGGGGTCAATATACCAGATTCTAATTTTTCCATACTCAATCCGTGGAAGAATCTGCTAATGAATTTGAAGAAATCTACATCCTTGTTTAGCGCTTGCACAAATTACTTCATTAATCCCAACTTTATGTGCTGGAGAGGGAGAATGATATTTTCTTTGGCAACCAATACTCGATACGATATTTGCTGCACCTTTTGTGATATTTTCCCTAGGCGACCATGTTACTTTTTCCAGTGCAGCTTCCTTGTTCGACTATCCCACAAGCAGAGAAAACATGGGTACTTTGTGTATCCACTTTGTTGTCCAAGTAACATGTTGACCATTTTGAAATCTACGCATATAGACCATTAGTGATCATCACAGCAAAGGTTTCGTAAGACAGTTTTGTTATAATCACATTCTTCTTTAAGTTTTGTTGAGTTACCAATTGGTATTTACGGGTAGCAGTTGTCATTGTACAGTAAAACACACTTTAAACTTCGAGTGCTATTAAGAAAAACCGCCACCCTTTGGATCGATATTCTGATACACCTATATTAACAAGAAGTTCAGGAATGTTAGAACAAAACACGAAATCTCCATTTTCACTGAAATATAGTAGGAGGTTTGCCTCTCTTGTCCTGTATAATGTTATTTTCGCTTCTTGTGTCAGACATTTCTTTTCTTTTAGTCTGGATGCCAAAAGTTCAGCTGCTAATTTTGGTAACCTGAGGCCACTTATTAAATAACAGCTCTTCTTGGGAGAATTGCTCTTTTGTAACAACACTTCCATCGTATTCACTATCACCGCTAACTCCTGAATTACACCCCAAAATTGTAAATCCTCACTTTTAAACCCACGAATTCCAGGGACTGTGGTGAACACTGGTAGAGGAACTTCAGGTCCATGTGGTCGCCTTGCTCATTCCAAAGCAGTGAACTCCCAGTTCTTTTTCTTGTAACGATTGAACACTTTGACCTTCACTGCACAAAAATAACAATCATCATGATGATTTTTGGGATTTCCCCGTACCGTCGGTACAACAAATTTTAAACTCTTCAGTTTTCGAGTTATACACTAACGGAGACTTCACACAAATTTTACATATGGGGAGCCCTCAAATTACATTGATCACCAAGTTTTATACCAAAATATGCTTCATCTGATTTTTCTATAAGATTGTAATATTTCTTATCTGTTTCTGTTGCGTATATTCCCACAAATATAGTAAAACACATTGGGATCGTCCAAACACCATCTTCCTGAAGAACTCATTGTTTTGTAACGAAAAGAAATGCATTAAAAAGACGAAGCTCAAAGTATCGTGAAAATAATGCGATATTCAATCCCTAAAATGAAAATATTGAGTATCGCAGCAGTATTTGTATAAAGATAGATACTTCCGTTAAATGCTGTAAGTTTTGTAATAGAATCATTCATCACAACGTTCGTAGCACAAAAACCAAAGCCAATTCAATGAAACTAATGACGTATTTGTATACAGCATATCCGATTTACAGTAAAATTGTTGCAAAATCCTGGGCAAATGAAAACAAGTTTTTGTATTGAGCGGTGTAACCACAAAAAAACCCTACTGGTGCAACCACAGGCGCGCATCAACGCGGGTAACCTTGGGCTTCTTCGCCATTCGGTCAAGTGGGCAGCCCGGCTCTTCAATATTTTCAAGGTAGCATCCGCACTCCACATGGCACATACGAACCCTGTCTTGTTAACACCCGTCTCCCCCGTCATCCTTGGAAGTGTAAATAAATGTATTTGTGGCCTTATGAAGAAGACAAAGGAGCTCGCACCATTTTATCGCCCTCAGTAAGCATCTGCTACTCGTATTTGCCCATACAAAGTGGCAAAATACATGCCGTGTGAAAGAACTGCCCAAACGTATCCATTTCTGCCAGTCCGGCAAAGATGTCTAGCTGCAATTGTCCTCTAGGGTCAGGGGCGGATCCAACCGATCATTTTGGGGGGGTCATCATAGAGTTTTGTTAATAAACATATGTTTTATGTCGTCTCCTGTATTATTTCAGTATAGTATTGCGACTACCCTTCGTCTTCGGTTGGGCGCCTCGGACGGGTAGCCGGCTCGCTCAGTCGATAGACAGTCTGGCCTGAAATGGCGATGATGGAGGAAGCTGGCGGTCGGGGTCAAACGAGAAGCATTGCATTCATATAACAACATGGGGGATTTATTCAGTAAGAAATCACGAATGAACTGGTACCAATCAGATCGGCGAGCATGCTCCCCTTTACCCAAATCAAAAAAACATGTCATGCACACACACAAGTTAAAATTAAGAAATACAAATTAATACAATTACAATGACAAAGATTTCTCCTTGCGCAAATTCCCTCTTGACGGCCAAGCGCGGCCGGGGAATCTCTCTTCGTCGCCCGGTCGAAAGGTAATTAGCAAAAATTGTTCGCCACACAGTTTATGACTTTCGACCACGGGCGCACCACAAAAGCAAAATAAATACTGCCTCCGCAAGGCGGCTTGCACAACCCACCAAAGTTGAATAACCTCAGGCCGTCAGCTGGCTGCGAGGGTCGTCACGGGCAGTGAGGCGCTGCCCCGGGTGGGGTGCGCAGGACTGAACCAGGTATGCAGCGAGGGGTTGCTGGGGCTGGCCCAACACACAGCGCCGTCCGCACAATGTTGTGAATGACAAGGTAATGTTTGCTCGAATGAATGATCTCCTCACTCTCGATCTATCACACTGTATTTTGGAGATCGAAGCGAGTTCGTGAATCATCTGATAATCTCACGAAAAAAAGTCCCGAATTCGAGCACAAGTCGGATATTAACACAGCACAATTCACTGTCAATTGTCCGTCACACAGCCCCGCGGTCTACAATTGTTAAAGGGGACTTGCACAAATTCTCCCAAGAAAACTCAATGTTTTTTTTATAAGTCCATCCAATACGAACCGAACTCTGGCTCCGGCACCTAGTGCCACCACAAAGGCAACTTGTCCCTCCTTGACCGCTACTCGCGTCCTACCCCGAACGCAACTCTTTCGCTTCTCTCTTCGCGTCGCCTGCTCCGAAGTCTCTCGAAGCTTCTTTCCCCCACCAAAAATTATCCCCCAAGATTCTGGAACCTTCCAGAACATTGCCTAATTCCGACGGCTATTGGCGCAAGGGTAGTGCATCTCAAACTATTTCTGCCCAATCGTTGAGTGTTTTTGAGGCCGAGAAATGAGAGAGAAGCTGGCTATCGCTCCCTCTCGCTTCAATTTTGCGTCAAATAGGGGCAGTTATTAATGGCTGGGGGTGTGAGGGGCTGGAAATCTCAAGGGAGGCTGGGGGGGGGGGCTTTGAGCGTCGCGGGAAAAATACCGGGGGTGCCGTGCGCACGAAACGACCACCCAAGCTCCGGGACACGTGGCCGTGACAGATTCAAAAGGGGCGAAGGGGGGCGGCGAGCATCCGCCGCCGTCCTGGCGCCATCGGCTGACCCTCAGACAGGCGTAGCCCGGGAGTAATTCTTAGGCGCGCAATTAACCGTAATATATTCGGTATCACTACAGTATACCTTTCCGTTGTGGCACTCACACGCAACCAATCTTTATAAATAAGGTCTCCAAAGAAATAGAATTTCACGGAGACGTGACGAATTGCACTTTGACTTTAAAAATATAAATGGTTATTTTAAAAAACGCATCGAAATATTCATGAAAAAATGCAACCCGCATCACATGCCAATCTATATCGGATAATAACTCCTAAACAAAGCGTTTTAGAGCCTTAAAAAATAAAATTATCGTTTCTCACATCATAATCTACAAGATGACACATTCTTGGACGTTCAATTAAATTTTCGGTTCGGGGCTTCAATTCCAACAATGACACCTAAATATTTCAGCCCTTATTGCTGGTGGCCATTTTTGTGACGACACGCTCAGAAGTCTTAGATTACTTAATCTTACATTTACGCTTTCTGTATACATCGTGGCTTGTGCAGTCTGGCGAGGTTTATTTGCATAATCATTCATTCAAAATTTGCTCTCCAGCAACCACTAGAAGTACTATTATAGCTGCTTGATACCTATGAAGATTGTTTCCTACGTGTATAGTGAAACCATTAACGTTTTGCCGTCGTCTGTAACTGCTATGTACCTAATTATGGAGGGATGTGGGTGTACAGTGAAGACTGTGTTTGTGTTTTAGATGTACCAGTATTTTCGTTATCATTCGATGAAATTTTCAAACCAGAGGGTTTAGACACGTAGCTTTCTCAAAATAAAAAGATAATATTTTTGTGACTATCACGAAAAGCTAAAAACTGTCAAATAATATTGAATAATTACTTCAAGTGCTGTCTTTAAAAGAAGCGTTGTGAATTGTTCCAAGAAAATTCTCCATGATACTGAATAAATATTTATTGAAATTTTCTTTTAAACATCAATTGCATTGTTTTTATTTTTATTTGATATTATGTTAGTACATTGCAAGTTACCTTTTTATATTTTTAAGTAAGTAAACATGTTTCGTTAGCTACTTTTCGTCTTAGAATGGAAATAGGATAGGGATGAGTGTGGGGTCTAACATGCGAGAGTTCTCGCACGGGTACGCGGAGGTAGTATGGGAAAACTTGTGCTATGGCCGAACACAAAGAACAATCATTTTAAATTAGCTAAAGTAAAATAGCTTGAAATAAATAAAAACAAAAATCGCAATGTGATAGCTTACTATACTACGTGAATTAATTTAAAAAAGCAACTAAATTTAAATTATAGAAAGAATAGCGCAAGTCACACAATGATTGTCAACGGTCGCAGTTCAAACGCACGATTTAAATGTTGACGGTATCTGGAAGTATGTACACCAACTCCCAGCTGCAAACTCATGTTGTGAATAATACACCGTTTGATATTGAACTCAATTACGGTTACATATTGAAAGAGTTATTATTGTTTTAAATGATCAGTTTACGATGTTTGAAAACTTGCAATTTGTAAATGAGAAACTATTTATTGTACATTTGGTGTTCTTATCGAAACTGTTAAGTTTTGTGAGCCCAAAGTTGTCTCCAAAGTGTATTGTGAGTCCAGTAGCTAAGGTTTTGTTAATGAAAGTTTCATATAATTTTGAAAGCAATGTCGAACCATTTATAAGTTAATTCTGATTTTATTTGATTGCTGCTTAGGCGTTTCCAACAAAATGTTTCGTAATGCCATGTGAAGCATTTTTGGATAAATCTTATTTTCTTTATGTTCTTGTTGTCAATATAGAGGCTGTAGTTAGTGATCAATGAAACTGATTGTTCTTTTGACTAATTTAATTGATTAAGTGTTGTTCCAATCTGATGACCAAGTGTTGGACGCAAGAAAATAGTTGCTGCTGAAGGCACTCACATTTAACTCCTCCAAGTCATCAACGTATTCTGAGGCAGCACTGAAGTCATCCTTACATTACATCCTTAAATCTCGCCACCAGCGCAAAATGTTTAATAACTTGGTCGTTGTGTTCTGGATAGAATCCTCGTATGGAAAACTCTAACGCCCAAAATCAAACCGAAGTTATAGATTCTGATTGGATTTTTTATGTACAATGCAAATACAAATTGTGCATGGGCCGTCGGCTATAATTGTGAATATTTGAAATTGGAGGTATTGAAACTGATTATTTGTGGGTAGTTTGATTTGTTAGTTTGTAATATGCATATTAGCATTTTATGTGCTCTTTTAGCCACCCTTATTTCCCAAGGTGGTAAAGTTTTGTTAGGTAATGGAGTGTTTAACATTGAAAATTCAACTACTTATTTGGGCGCAGTCAGGCACTGGTGTTTACTGTGCGGAATGTTTAATTAAAGCTTGTCGTCTCATGGGATCTAATATTTATTGAATAGGAATTTATTCGCTGAGACGATGTTATAATACTTATTCATTCTCAAACCCAAACATATGTGTGGCTATTAGGTAAAACTCATTAACTCCACTTTTACGTTATTCGAGAAAATCAGGTTTTAAATTTGATAATACTGATTTGGGATATAGAAATAATGCTTCGTTGTGCGATTCTTTTTTTAAGGGTTAAGGAATATCTGAAAAAAACTAGTTTTTAGCAATATTTGCCCATCCCATCCGCCCACGGTAAACGTGTAAATTGACTGGATTGGGTTGGAGTTAATGAGTTTTTCCTGGTACATGGGTGGAGTTAATTACTTTTTCCTGTTCCGCTTCACTTTTATCGACATATTTAAATATTTTTCGGTATACGTCGATGTTTTTGACATATATCGACAAAATTCGATATATTTTCGATATATCTCCATATATTTCGATATATTCGATACCGTAGGTTTATATCGATGTATGCTGATAACTTTCGATATATATGGATATATTAAACATATTTCAATATTATAAAATTTATTTCGATGAATATTGCTATTTTTCCTTACAAATCTACACATTAGACACATTTTGATATATTCGGCATATGAAAATTAATTTAGTTTTGAGTTGATGTTGACATATTATATCGATGAGTTTGACATATTTAAGTTCAGAATTTGTTAGTTTCAATAATTTGGCATCAGTTCATAATTTGTTCCAACATGAAACTCATTAATAGTATTTATGAACATTCAATAAGTAATGTCAATTACTTACTATATTACTGAAATAGGTCAATTAATGTCATTTGCTGTATTTCAATTGCATTAGATCAATTTTTAACATATTCGATTTGTTAATTGATTTTTTACTTTCCCGCATACGTACGTTTATACGGAGTAATATATATAGTAAAGGGAAAGTAATGTAAAGCTGCGCGAAAAAATAGCGAATTTTCGCCAGAAAGAAATTCGTTGCCGTGCCGTAATCACAAAAAAGTGGATAAATCCAGTTGCTAAATTAAGGGAAAACTACCCAACACGTGGTGTAGCCAGAACCCCTCTTTTGTGGGTCCTTGATACGAAAAACCAATTGAAAGGAAAACATCCGTCTGTCCGTCCGCCGTCTGTCAACACTGCTGCACCGAAACCATACGTACGATTTCTTCCAAAACGGATATTCCCCAGTCGATCTGGTTCGAGTCGAATCTTTGAGATTTTGAAAAAGATTGTATAAAATTTGGGGTACTTTACATGTAGCCCCCCGGACATTTTCACAATTTTCTCAAAACGGCTCCAATTTTTTTCTTTAAATTTCTTGTAATAACAGAGTACAGTACACTTATTAAGGTGGCATAGGTCCGATTTCCACAGTTAACTGTGAATTTTCGAAAATTGCAAAACTTTGAATTTTATTTCCGTCTTCCTCCAACTACAAAATTGCAGATAGATATTCTTCCTTCCAATAAAAATTGCATAGTGAGATTTTTCTTTAGGGCCATGTACATTTTTTTGAAAATTTTAGTACTTTTCCAGCAATATTGCGTGTAATATGTGCAATTTTTAAAAAAAATACGAAAGCAAGCTTTTCTCGAAAACAGCTCGAAATTTTTTCTTTAAACATTTGATAGAAATAGTGCTAAATGTACCCTAAGAGATGATATAAACTCAATATCGCTCTATTCTTTTGTTTTATCAAAAATTGCACAAATGTAAGTTTTTTGAATTGTCTCTCACGTCGGTGATATTTACTTTAGTGGCGATTTATTTACATTATTAGATTTACAAGTTTAAGTGCTTTAAATAATGTCAAGAAAAGTTTCACGAAAACTCAACATTTTCCCTGAAAACTAGCTCAAAATTCCACGTTTTCAGAAACGCTCAAACGCCATTGTCTCATAAATGGCTTCAAATTTTTTCTTCAAAGTTTTGAAACGGATAGTGCTAATTGCACTCTTTAATATGACATGAAGTTCATTTTGGGATACTTTTTTGTTTTTTTCAAACATTACACAAATGTCATTTTTTTGAAAGGTCTCTCACATCTTTAATATGTACATTACCAGCGATTTGTAAACACTAATGTATTTGTGTGTGAATGTATTTCAAATGAAGTTTTTTTTAAACTCAAAAATGTTCTGTGAAAATGAGCTTCAAATTTCGCATTTTTAGTAGCACTTAAACGCCATTTTCTTAAAAACGGCTACAAATTTTACAAGAAAATTGCCATTTAGGACGAGTTTTTTGTGTTCTTTAATATTCTAAAATGAATATTTGCGTTCTATCATTAGGAAACCGAAAACTTAAGAAAATGTCGAAAAAAAATGTAATTTGGGCGGCGATAGATGGCAGCTGGCATGAGTATGTGGTAATTCCGAATAGCTAGCCCAGACCGAAGAAAATAAAAAATTAATACAGGAATGTCTGTGCCATTCTGTAGCACCACTAGTTATACAGATTTGATGGAGTTAATGAGTTTTTCCTGATAGTGTTGGAGTTAATGAGTTTTTCCAGATAGGGTTGGAGTTAATGCGTTTTTCCAGATAGGGTTGGAGTTAATGCGTTTTACCTGAAATTACTGTTATTTTAGTGATTTTTATCTATTATTATGTTGATTAGGTTAACGTTTTTCACTGATATTGCTGTATCTAATGAAAGTAAATGAAAAACTAATGCGAAATATGGTGAAAACGCATTTTTTTTCAAAAATGGAGTTAATGAGTTTTACCTAATAGCCACAGATATATTACGGTTGTTGATAAATTAAAAACCCTCAAATGATTATTAAGATATTACAAACCTTTTGAGGCTCGTAATATGGCAATAATTTTTGCGTATCTTTTAAGGAAAAATTATAATTCAATTAAGTTCAGTCCTTGCTCATAATTTATTCCGCAAAGATTAGTCAATGTGTGATTGCCAGTGATAATGTGTGTTTTGTGTGTTATTAATGTGTAATTTATTATTTGAAAGTTCTTTTATGGGCAATAAATTTCTTTGTTATTATTCCTTGCTAGTTTTTTGAACCATACCCTTTGGCGTCTCGTCAGGGTAGCGATGTCTTCTTGGTTCTGTAAGGAAAAATTTATTGTCAAACTGGTAAGGTTAGTACGTTTACAAACAGGGGTAAGAGACGTCGAACCATTGATAGGCTTTGGAGAAGGTTTACAATATATTTTAGATGCTCATATTCTTGGTGACCGTAAAATCAATAATTTCAATCTTGTTCGTGTAAATCTTTGAATGCCAACTGGCTGTACCGATAGCTGCGAAAGAGATTGAGCTGCCTACTGAAAAGGTAGTTTTCCTTCAAAACGCGGTCGAGTGCACTACAGCCCTTTTGCGCCCACGATAGAGCATCGTATCATTCTGCCCAGCTCTCCAGGCTACCAGAGAGCAATCCCGCATACAAATTATATATTGTAGTGTTAATGCTATCTACCGAAAATTTCTCAGATTCTCCCCGTTGCCATCCCTGTTTATGACGACCGTGTGGGAACATCGCCAAGCATCAGATATTCCCCGCAGGTGGAGGGCGCTATTCAATAAAATTGAACGAATCCGCGCCTCCTGGGCTACCGGACGAAGATGTACGTACGTGCGGCTCTTTGGAAATTTACACAGGACTCCACTTGGGAGAGCAAAGTCAGAGGTTCTATCCGCATAGTCCGGAAGGCCGACCACTGAATGCTCCGAGGCTCGCGCTGATTAAAAGGCGCAGAGCGCCGTGCGTTGCGTCGTCGCAGCAGCCCTTCCAGCAAAAGTGCACGGCGCGTTGCCGCGCGGCAGGGGCATCTCACCTGGAACTCTTGGTCTACGGATTACTAGAGGGCTCGCTGCATCCAACATGGCGGGGATGGGAGAGGATAGGTCGCACTTTACGAATCATTCCCAGGTCTCCAGATCCCGGAAGGAGTCCAGCGTGCCCGGTGATACATAGTCACACTCCTGAAGATAAGGCTGTGACGCGTAGAAACCGATTAAGTTATTCCGGGCGGTTATGTATTTTAATTATGGGGGGTACTTTATATGAAGCACCTGGGAGATTTTCAAACAAATAGCGCTAACATTTTTGACCAAATTTTGTTGCTAGACAGTGTGAAGATCATTTAAGAGATTTGGCGCAGGTCTTATGTTGGTTACTCCTGTGTTCAGCATTTTCATGCTGGCGCGCGCGCAGCTATACGCCGCGCGCCACGGAGCTCGCTGGCGCGGAACGCTGGCCAGCGAGCGGGAAAGCCTCGAGGCGAGGCTACCTTGGGCCGCGCCGCCCCTACTTAATCCGTCGATGCACCGATGAAGAATATTACACTTAAACACTTAAGGGGCCTCTGAGGCCCCCTCCTAAATTTACAACGTACGACGGAAAAAAGTGAGGTAATTTTTAGTATAATTAATGATAATGGTATTTTGTTCTTCACGTAGTTTACAAGAGTAAGACTTTGATTATGATGTAATTTTTATTTGAAATTATTCCAACTAATAAAATATTTAGTGAATTCCTCAAATATTTCTTTCACATTTTGTACATACACACTCTTTCAGCACATTTTGTGCGGCCATAAATACGAACAAAAAATTATATATAAATAGTAATAAACCAAAATATTTCTTTACATTTTTATTAATATTTAATTTGAAAAATCACTAACCTTTCCCGTTTACTTGTGGAAATTCTATTGCTGGCTCCTATGGATACACTTTTGTGAATTTCGAAAACATTTAAGCAGATCAATGTTCTTTTCTGTGTTTTGGGATTGTTAATCATTGATTTTGTTTCGTTTTGAAAGTTTTTCGGTAGTTCATTTTGGAAAATCCGTCGCCACCAAGTGACATTTTTGTTCTAGTTTTTGGGCATCTTGGTGTAATAAATATTGCGTCGGTTCTGCAATATCGTTTACGTTGTGCGAGAGATGCACTCGTCATCGGCATGTTTGAGGTCTTGACGTATACTAGTCATCACCATCTGATCCATCACATCTATTCCAATCTTTGTTTTATTATATAAGATCATTTATGGTTTCATGTTTTCAAGATTAATTAATTGCTGATTGTGATTTATGGACATGTAAATATATATATTTCCTTTTGCTTTGGAAGACAGAGAAAAATTATTAGTATTAGCAGACACAGTAAAAAGATATTTTTTATGTTTTCAGCTCATTCAGTTAAATCATATGTGCGATTTCTTCCAAAATGAATATTCCCCGATCAATCTGCGTCCACTCAATGCGCCGCGATTTTGAAAAAATTGAGGGTACTATACATGAAGCCCCTCGGTCATTTTCAAAATTTTCTCAAAAACGGCACCAAATTTTTTCTTTAAATTTCTTGTAAGGATAAAGCATAATACACTTATACATGTGGCATAGGTGTCATTTTCACGGTTAACTCTGCATTTACGAAAATTGCAAATTTGAAATTTTTTCGGCATCTTCCTAGAAATACAAAATAGAAGATAAAGATTTTTCATTTCAATAAAATTTGTTGTCTAAAGTGAGTTCTTTCATTAAGGTCACGTAAATTTTTTTGAAAATTGTACTAGTTTTTGCGTTATATTGCACGCAATATTTGAAATTAAAAAAAATACAAAACCAGATTTTCTGAAAAACGGCTCCAAATTTTTTCTTTAAACTTTTGTTAGAGATAGTGCCTAATGTACTCTATGAGATGGCATAAACGCCATATTTCTCTATTCTTTTTTTTTCAAAAATTGCAAAAATTTAAATTATTAAATTATTTATTTAAATCTCACGTCGTTAATATTTACATTATTGGCTATTTGTTCTCATTATTATATTAATGAGTACATGTGCTTTAAATAATGTCAATAAAGTTTCTCGAAAACTGAATAGTTTTCTGTGAAAATAGCTCAAAATTCCGTATTTTTACAAAAGCTCAAACGCCATTTTCCATAAATTGCTTCAAATTTTTTGTTCAAACTTTTCGTATCGATAGTGCTAATTGCACTATTAAATATGGCGTAAGTTCATTACAAAATGCCATTCACGCCCAGTGTAATACAATATTTGGATCGTCGCTAATAACTAGAGGTCTGCATTCTCCGCGATTTTTACGGGCCAGCGCTCGCTTGCCTCTCTTCTCTCGAGACCACACGTTCGACTGTCCTTCGCAGCCGGTTGCGGGCTCCCGGTCGCCGGCGGCCGACCGAGACTCGGCCGGTTGTCGACAACCGGCGAACCCCGTTTAGGTGAACTGCGCCACGTAACAATCGGCCGACACGTGGGAGTAAATATCTAATGCCAAGTTTCAGGAAAAGAAGGAGTACTGAATGGTTTTTAAAATAAATGACCAGTAATTTCGTTTTTTCAAAATGTATTATATAGACGAATTATAATAATAATTTTCAAATAATAAATTTTAATATAAAAAGAATAGAAAGCTTTAAAAATCGACTCCTCGGACGCACTGGAGAACCTCAAGTGGATCTATTGCAGTTCTGCCTGTGAATTCAAAGAAAACGCATTCAAAAGTTTTAGAGATAAATTCCGTTCTCTGTAATGACTAGACATCGGATGTTTAGGAAATTGCCTATTTAGTTCCAATGAATTCAACTAATAAAATCACTAATTTTCCTTCATTTTATGTGGTGTAAATACAAATGCTCTGCTAAATTTAGATACAAGTGCAATGAAATATATTAGTTCCTTTCGCTTCCAATTTTGTATTTTTGTTGCCTTTTTCCAAATATTTTTGTTGTTGTTGTTGTAATTTTCAGGCATCTGAAACCCAGGTCTTAGTTTCTTAACCCGGCAGTAGGCGCGCGGGGTGCCTCAGTCACCCCAGCATTGTTTTTGAGCTCATTGTACCTTTAGTTTTCTTTATAATCTTGCGAGCTTCTCAATACTTTCGAAACAGCTTCGTGCACATATCTCGACCCTTCTCTTTCAACTGCTTCCTGTTCTTTTCTGGAAATTTCGTCGCAAAGGCGATGGCGCGCTGCGTGGGGACCACCGAGTCACCTCGCGCAACCTTTGTTATCGCTTCTTGCCACGCTGTTCACAGTAGTTCACCCAAAGGAAGGATGTCTCGTGGAGCCTCAATACTACTCCACAGAAGTCAATGATTCACAATTAGAGCTTTTACGATTTTTTAATTACAATTAATCGCTTATCTTGTATTGAAACGAAAAAATAATGAAGTAGTTGAAAAATATTGTACTCATACATATAAAACTTTATATGCATCATTTCGTGAATACATATTTTTGCCGAATTTAAAATATGTTAAACAACGTGTGTATATAATAGTAAATAATGTATTTTGAAATATTGATTTGAATAGGCTGATGTGCTGTGAGCGCTGTTGTTTGGCCGCCGACTGAGTCGACCAATTCAGAGGCCATAGCGGCTTACATCAACTATTTCACAATAAATTAGTACGCCTAATGACAAGACGTTTTGACGCAAGGAAAATAGTACCCACCTCATTTTTGTTTAGCATATGCGTTTTTCTTATATACGTGTGAAATTATGACTCGTGAAATTCATTGTATTTAATAAATATGCCTTATATTTGGGTTTGTAAGAAGCTTAAATGACATTACAATTGGTACGAAACAAATTATTTTCCCTTAAACCCTTCTAATACCATGGGGTCTCTGGTGACCCCACGACATGTTTCTCCAGTACTTTTTACAGTTTCCAGTACTTTAAAAAATCTGAAAAAAATTGACTTTTCTTGATTCATTATCTACCCACATATTGGGTATGCAAATGTTTTACATTGTTGTTAGTTTCATTAATATTCGTACTTGCCACACTGAGGTACCAGTGGGGTCTTATATGACCCCAACATCTAATTCTTGTAAAAGTGATGGCTTTTTTTCTGTTGCTAAAGTAAATGTTGGCAACCTTAGGCTGATATTAATTGAAATTATTGCCTTTTGTTTTGGTTATGCTAGTCAAGAAACATTGTTTTTGTATTACCATTCCTGTTATGGAGCAACTTTCTGATGACGAGATACGTCGCATTTTACTTGAAGAAGCTGGTTCTTCAGGAATACCGTTGGTGTCGTTTGCGACGACCTATCAGATATGTTTGATAGAGATGGAGAAATAGATGTAATTGAAGAGGCTGCGATTGAATTAGATAGTTGTACCCAAATTAGTGAAACATATTTAGGATGAATATTAGATACTGGCTTTTACATGCATGGGTTGTATCTTTTTACAAAATTGTATGCCTTTTTTCCTTTTGCAGTGAAAAATATTGGGGTTTTGTTTTGTCATCTATAGATGAAAAATAAGGAACAAGTATGGTATAAGGGCATGGAAAGAGAATCGTGTAGAAGAGTACGAAGACCTAACATTATACGAAAAAGACCACATTCCACAACGTATACAAAGAAAAATGTGGGTACAGTCAGCCTTCCACTTATACTGCGATTTTTCTAGGAGCGACCCTCAAGGCCACTCAAATCCCATCTTCACGATGAATATGTCACGGCATTCGCGTCTTTTCTCGGTCTTGCCGGTAGAAGTCGCATGATCGCAAGCACTGCTTCATACGGTCGCGATCGTGCGAAATCTAGCGGAACGACTGAGAAAGACGCGAAATGCCGTGACGTATTCCATCGCGAAGATGGGATTTGAGTGGCCTTGAGGGTCGCACTTAGAAAAATTGCAGTATATTTATGAAACAAAATATAATTGATAAAGTTTAGAAGTGGACCAACAAAGAAGGACCTTTTGTGCATGGTTCAAAATGAATATAGTTGACTATTACTAAGTTGAATTGCTTTGTAGGCGTTGGGATTCTAGCTAGTGCATACAAAGACGACAATCAAGCACTTACGTAACTAGGAAGAACGTAGGCCCATATTCGCTGAAGTAATGGCTAGAAATCGTTTCACACAAATTACTAGGTGCATTGGATGTTATGAAGAACATAGGCACCGTAACAGAGTTCAAGATAAGTTGGCTCTTATTAGAAATATTTGAAATGTGGGTAAATACACTTCAAGATGCATACATTCCACACAGCAACATCATAGTTGATGAACAACTTGTAAACCTTCGTGTAAATGCCCTTTTCAGTAATATAATATGCCTTCAAAACAAGGTAAATCATGTTGTCGGTTACATATGCTAATATCGCTGGTTATGCCTTGAATGTTCAAGTATACACGGGTCACCAGGCAAACAAACCTAATGAAATCAAGGAAAGAGCGTTGTTTTAGATGTGGTGAAAGGTTTTGAAAAAAAGTGGAAGGAGCATAACAACTGATAACTTCTTCACTAGCCTAAATATAGTAAGAGATCTTCAAAATATAGACATTACACTAGGACCTACAAGAAAAACAGAGTGTGAATGGAAGGGGCATTCGCTAATGTCCAGGACCATAAAAGTTTTTCTTGGTTCGCATTCCTAAAAAAAAATTATGTCTTATTGTCCTAGTACAAATGGTGTGTCACTTCTTAGAGCCAAGCATTCTACGAAAGAAGTAACCAAAAGGAAGCATCAAAACTACTAATAGTAATGAATTACAATAAAATTAGGTCAGGAATAGACACAATGGACAAATTAGTGAGAACAAACCCAACAAAAAAATTAATAGATGGCGAATGATTCTCTTCTGTCATATTATTGACATTCATGTAATAAATGCGCTCATTATTTGATTGCATCCTTCTTCAAACTGGAGAGAAAAGAACTACAAGGGAAGAGAACTCAATAAAACTGAGGAAAACAGCTTGTTGGACGTGACTAAAAAATTGTGCACAACAGTCGGTCCAACAACAACACAGAACAAAAAGCAGGATCGCTGCCCCTTTGTGAAAGATCATTTGATCGGAAATATACAGACAAATGTACAATTGTAAAGTAGCAATTTTGCAAAAATTATTCTTCAAAAAAATATTCGCAGGAAGTGCAATAACTATTTAGCATGACAAATTTTGAGTATTGCGGTCAATTTTACATAATATTCTGCCTTCTCAGTGTATTTCCTATTGTATTCATTTTTTAAATTATTTGTTTATGCAAATTTCGCGTTCTAAATTATTGTTTCCATGTCCATAATAGTTACGAGGAATAGCCTAAAATGTAATATGGTGTAAAAAGTGTAAAAATGTACCACTATTTTGTATTTCTTGTCTGAAAAGAACTGGGGTCTCTAGTGACCCCAGTGGTACTCAGTGTAACAAAAAATCTGCGGTATTAGGAGGGTTAAGTACTATAAATATAAAAACAATATAAACATTCATGCAATAAAATTGCAATGCATTGCATGCAATAAAGGTTTAAGTTTATTTTCAGACTCTTTGTTTGTCTTAATTCTTAAAAAAAAGTAGTGTTTTGTCTCTATAAATTATTTCCAATCAATCGATAAATTGTTACTTTTCAATGAAATCGTTTAACTAAAATTGTATTTTCTTTCGATTACAATGAATTGAAAGAGTTTTTCGATCTCTACGCGCGGCGACTTTATATCCCACACATGCATTAAAAGGCGAAGCTACCGAGCAGTCCGGTGCCACGGGTCGAGCGGCCGAGCGGCCGAGCGCTCGAGCGCTCGGGCCCTCGGCGACGTTCGACTGTTCTGCAGCTGGGCGCGAGCCGCAAGGCGGCCGGTCGAAATGTCCGTTAAACAGCTATCTCTTCCCCTCCGAGCAAGGTCCCCCTCCCTTCGCCGAGCGTCCGCGCGGAGCCCGAGAGTCTCGAGCGGTTGTTTTCCGCCTGATTGCAGAGCTCTACTAATAACCAAGATGTTGATGCGACTATAAATAAATCTATATTGAAAAAGCCATTTTTTAAAGTCCTCTCATACCGTTAAAATTTCCAGCAATTCCGCACATTTCCAGCAATTTTTAAACACTGTTGATTTTGTGAGTGTAAGTATTTCAAATGACTTCCAATGAAGTTTTTCGAAAGTGAAAGAAGAATATTTTCTGTGAAAAAGAGCTTCAAATTCGCATTTACAGTAGCACTTAAAAGCCATTTTCTTGAAAACGGCTCCGAATTTTTCAACGAAAATTGCCATTTAGGACAAGGATTAACTATTTTTTAATATTTTTAATGTTCTACTATTAAGAAACCGAAAATTTTTAAAATGTCAAAAAAAATGTAGCTTGAGCAGCGATAAATGTCAGCTGTCTATTGGCAAGTCCGAATAGCTAGCCGAGACCAAACTAAACAGGAACCTAATACAGGAAGGTCTGTGCCATTTTGTAGCACCACTAGTTTCTTGTTGGGGAGACGGTATGTTTCCATTCCATAGACGAACATTTGGATTCGGGTTGAAAGTGGTGAACCGAACACTCCTCCTCGTAACAAATCGTGCCCTGAAGTTCTCTCCTTCCTCTATGTACCGAGTGAGATGCTGCAAGGACAGACCCATTTTGTTCAGTTTGTGTTGCTCAGTCAACTGGCAGGGCACCCACCGTGCACAAACTTTACAAAACTGCAACTGCTCATGCACGATGTTCCATGCGGTTCCATGTGAATAGCCTACAGCACGCGCTTTGTCATCAATCGTCACACGCCGGTCAATACGGATGAGTTGATCCACACGCTGCATTGTGGTTGCAGTTGACACCTCCGTGGGACGTCCAGGACGCTCCCCATCTCTGATGCTTTTCTTTCCACGGTTAAATTTCTGGAACCAATTGAACACAGCGTTCCGTGAGAAACATTGGTCACCATAGACGGGACGATTCACTTCTTCTGTGGACAGGCCTTTGGCCATACAAAAAAAACGCACAACTGCACGCTGTTCTTCTCGTGTACACTCACGCAACACATGTGCCATCGTGCACTAACAGCCTCGGACTGATTGAGTGCCTGCGTGATGTCGTACGATATATACATATGCTGCCGAAAGTTGCGCGCGAAATGTCAAATGGACACGGCACACACGTTTGCAACGTATTTATTGACTTGCCTACGTAGATTCAGAAATTATTCAAAACCGACTTCATAATCATTCTTTCTGTCCGTGTTGCGAGACATAAAACATACATGTATTCAATGAACGAAAGGCCACTTATCTATGCATATATTAGCATTTCATCAGTAATACATTCCGTATAATAGTCTTTCAACATCTCAAAGAATATAAAACAATTCCGTAGAACATCGATTATCCTTTTTTTTATAAAATGAGGTTCACTTTTTGGGTAAACATTTTGAGATTTGAAAAATTAAGAATTTCCAAAACTTAAGGATTTATTTTATATTTTCACATAATACACACGTTTCTGTTTCTCGACTAAAGAAAGTTAAAGAGTACATTTTACAATTTTAAATGTTTTTACTTTAAATGTGTTTGGTCACAGACACTAGTTTAAAAAACTTGTTGAAAACAAAAACACCTGAATCACATTAGTATGAGAGTTTGTGTATATTAGTATTAGTGCAAGAGCAAGCCCCAATAGCTAGCCGAGACCAAATGAAATAAAAAATAATACGGGAAAGTCTGTGCTATTCTGAACACCACCAGTTTACTTATAGTTGTTTTATTCCATAATTTCACCTCTGATTACTGTCTAATTTTATTTTAATAATTTCATTCTAAACATTATCAAAATTTGTTTTCATTTACAGACAAGTACACTAATTTTGTGTTCACACCTGATGCTGAGTATAGAATTATGCGAAACGTCGTGCTCCAGTACTATATAAAACATTTTTTTAATGGGTTCACCGATTGACCAAGAAGAAAAAAAGAATACGCGAGAGGTCAAAATATTGATTGTCGTAGAATTTTGGCGCAGGTTTCTTTCCAAATATTAATACATATACAAAAATCAAGAAAAATTTTAATCTACTTATATTACCCATATTTTACAAATATCCAGGTTTTATTATAATTGTCACCATTCCCGTCACCTTGTTGGAACTATAACGCTCGGAGAATATGTTCAGCAGTCATATAGAATCAACACCCAGGGATGTGATAACTCCAAATTGTGACCATGTTACCAAGTAACAATGCGTTTTAATATTAATTTGTTCAAAGAAATTGGTCGGCCCGACCGGGATTCGAACCCGGGGCCTTCTGGTTTACGCCCGACACTGCTCTGATCACTAAGCTACCGAGCGTACATATAGTATACATATAAGAGCGATAGTGCGCTCGTGAAAAACTGTTCAAAGGGTTGGTTGACTCGGTAGCTTAGTGTCAGAGCAGCTGGGCGTAACCAAAGGCCGGGTTCGAATCCCGGTCGGGCCGACCAATTCTATGAACAAATTTAATTAATACAGGTTTATTCTTCGCCTTCGATACGTGCCATCACTGTATGTGTGTGTTGTATATATATGTATATATATATAGTGATAGTGGATAATAATGGAGAAGAATTACTGAAGAAACACGAGACGGAGGATGATTTGAAACGACCGCGCAAAGCTGGGCGCAGTTCGGAGCGCAGCGGTAACTGACCAGGAGGGGTACCGGCCAAGAGTGGTAAGGGAGCACCCCCCCCTCGCGTCATTTTGAGGAGAAAGGAGGGGAGGTGCGGCTTGACCGGAAGAAAAAATTCCTTCTTCTTATCCTGGCAGCGGTGTTGAAACGGTCCGTTTCCAAGTCATTAGAGAGAGTATAGGACTTGTGAGAGAAAGTGCTCGTATCGTTGTGCAGTAATTTCGCTAGTTAGCAAAGGCGATATTCCAGGATGCCGTGATATAATTTAAACTGTGAATTATAGTCATGCTGAATAAGTTCCGAGCTTTAGAAAGTGAGGTCGAAAAACAGTTAATTAGGCAATTACTACCCGGTAATTGGTGCGAGCCGAGAATTTTGATAGAGCAACTGTTCGTGAAACGGTTGCGTTCCAGTGCATGAGCGCATGAACAATATTCAAATTCACGACCGACAAGAAGCGAAGAGGACGGAAGATCGTGCAAGAACGTGTTTGAGGCGGCGCGGGAGGACTCGTGGCCGCTTGGAACTCGCCCTTGGCCACGCACAGCAGCTGGGTGTTCGAGGAGGCGACAGCGCGAGGGCGTTGTGACCTCGCGGAGTCTCGTTGGCTGGTGTGCGAAAAGACGGCGAACGTTGAGTATTGAAAAGTTTCGTTCTGGGTATAGCGAGATAGTGGAACTGTGAGAAGACGTGTTTATTTAACCAGAACTAGTCACGAGAACTGGGAGGGGAATAACTAGTGACGGAGCTATTTGCAATTTACAAGACATATTCCATATTCCAAGTCATGACCAAAGAGGGGAGTTCATTCTAATCGAATTTTGAATAACATGTAATATTTCTTGTTCAATATCAGGGATTTCTTTGCAAAATAGCTTTAAGAAATTTTGGATGGGAAATTATGTTGGATGCGATTATGAACAAAGGGGTAATTTCTGTGTAAATAATTGTTTTACAGAATTGGTCAAGTTGATGTTAAATTTGTGTGTAAATTAGCAGTAAGTGTTATGCCAGTAAATTTGCGTGGGATCCCTTTGCACAGGCCTGAATAAATTGCTGTTGAATAGTTTCTAAAAGGTATTTGAACGATCAATGCTATGATTTTTTGTAATTATGTTTCCTTTATTTGGGAATCTTTAGATGGAATAAATCCTGACTTATCAGAAAGGTGTCATGAATTGATCACATGCGATTCCGAATCACGGCTCCTCCCTGCCAAGAACCCTAGCCTTTTCAGGTTCTAGAAATAATTAGGATTATTGTGATGAAGTACCGTCACAATACACACACACACACATATAATCATATGAAACGAATTGTTGTATCACTCACTGATAACAATGCTTTTCTGGCGCATATTAAGAATTTGAACTGCGCGGCAGCGGCCGGCACACCACGGAGTCGGGTGCGAGGAACCGGAGTCGGTTCGGGGCGAGAAACCGAGGCCACGAGGCGCGAGAGAGTAGCGGAGAGAATGTCATGAGAGGTGCGGACGTGCGGAGTGGCGGACTGTTAACTGTGAAGAGTAGTGGAAAAGTTCCACGCGGTGCCGTGGAACTGGAAAGGCGTGGTGTCAAGGAAAGTGAGTGATGAGAGTGGAAGTGCTTGTTGGGAAACGAAACTAGACAGACGACGATGGGATCGTGGTGAGTGTCATCAGCAATGAATGATCTCCACTTGGAGTGACGGAACTGTGCGGAGTGGTGGAACGGTGTACGCCAGCGTTCGCTTCATGGAGGCAAACTGGGTGAAGGTCGACGACTATTGCTGCCTGGGTGAAGCCCACATGCGGATGCAGTTCGAAACGTTGTGGGAACGTTTAGATGCACCACATCGGCCACGAGTGGGATGGGGCGGCTAACGGCGACGGAGCGTCCTCCGGTCTTCCGAGCGCAGCCGAATACAACGAACATACCCGAAGGGCGAGGCGGCGGACCAACCACGTCGGCAGGCCGCGCATGGAATAAGCGACCGGGGGCGGCATCGCAAGACCCCCTTCCCCGCGGCGGCTCCCGCGGCACGAAGAGGCCCGACGCGGACGGGGCGGCGCTCGGCGCCGGGCTCGACGGTGGAGGAGCGAGCAGGCAGTAACGCAAAGTCAGGTTGGAGTATCACGAGTAAGAGCGGCTGAAGGTTGGGGAGGGAGGGTAAGTAACCCGTGGAGAACAGTGATTTCGTGTTTGAGCCCCCCCCCAAATATTGGAGTCATTATAGAAGTGAAGCCCGGGAGGGCGGAAGATAGCGAAAGGGTTATAGTTCAACAGGGAAAGAACAGACTGAATGCTATATATAAGCGCAAAGCAACCAAATTTGTAAACATTATTTCTGTATAAAAAGTTCTTGTTAACCACCATTTCCAGTGTGCGCGTGATTTGCCGACAAGAATCCCTGTCCCCTTTCTTTCTTTTCATTCTTTTTATTTTTTACAAATCTATGCAGAGTCATCCACGACTCGTTTCAATATATATAAGACTCATATAGACTCAATATGACTATATATATAAACATTTGAGTCTCGCCACGTAGAATAAGGCATTAATTCAATTCAATTTGATAGAAATTCAAAGTCCCACGCACGCCCACGCAACGTACGCAACGCCAGGGAACAGTATGTTCCGTAAGCAAGCACGGCGATAGTCGCGAGAGCGCGACCTGGCGGCAGCCCGTGAAAACTTCCGGCCGAAAACCTCCGCGCGCGAAGGGGTTGCGACGCGCGCAGCTGTCCGCTAGGGGAGGGAGGCGAAGGAACTCTTCCCTATATTTGAGAGAGGAGCTCATGAAATACCGCCGACAGCCAAAGAAAAGCTCTCTTTTCTCTTGCCACTTCGCACTTGGTTATTATTCGTCCAGCTACTCTCTCTCGACATCTACAGTTACTTAGGAATTTTTACAGTATATGCTGTGGTAGCTAGAATACGTCGGAGTAGTTCTAATGCATTCCGGGAGACTGTATCGTAAATAGGGCACGAAAAGGTTTATTAAAGTTGATATTAGAACATTTTCGAGCAAATTATAGTGAACGGTGTGAATTCGAAGTGAAGCTGAGTGCGTGAGATTGCGATCACTGCAATCTAATACGTGCAGCAGAAGGACTAAAACGCTTAACTGTTATACTAACTGTACTGTACGCAAAAAATTTTTATTCGCATTGCTATAAATTGCGACGTGCATTGTCTACGCACGGAGCGTACCAACGAGGGCAGGACGGATCTAGACGAGACGGGACAAGACGGCCCTGGACGGGACGAGCTGCGTATTCCAGAACGAGAAGAGACGAAGAGGTCGGCGACTTTCCGTGCGACGCGTTGACGAGAGCCGGGCTCCCCCGCCGCGTGTAATCGACGCCGTACATGCCGCTGCCCGGGCTAAGCGCTTCGCTGCCGCAACGTTGCAACTGCCGAGGTCAGGTACCGCCGAACGGAGGGGAAGGCCAAGGTTGGCGTAGGTTCCGGATTTCGTGCGGCGCGCTCAAAACGCCGTTTGGTGTGCCAGCCGAATAACTAGAGAGAATTTGTGTCTTGCAAACTATGAACAGAAAACACTAGTAAATTCAATTGCCTTAAGGATCAAAGATCTGAGAAAAGAAAGACATTTAGTATTATAAGAGGTTGTGTTTTGTAATGTTTTAAAAAGGGTCATGTGTTATTGTTGTATAAGTATTTAAAGTAAATGTTTGTTACAAGTAGTTTGAATGGTATAGCAGACTGTGCACAAGTCAGAATAAGGTTCAGGCAAATGTTATTTTGCAATAAGAAATTCAGTTTCTAAGATGGACAAGTATTTTTGAGTGTTTCAACAACATTAAATTTGTAATAATTTTTCGTTTGATTTTTTGGATTTTATTAAATTCATGTTTTGATTTATTATTTGTGTGTGTGTTTTGGTCAGCCCTTGTCACTTGTAAGATCCTGCTCCCTTGAGATTTTCAAAAGCTCGTTTTCGAGCATTCGTCTGCGCGTCTGCCTATGCGCGACTACGCATAAGGGAGAAGCGTCAGAATGTATATAAATATATAAAATTTATATATAAATATATTATTAATATAATATAGGTTAGTTTTTAGGGCATTAAACATAATTCAAAAACATTAAAGTTGCACATGTACCTATGTACATCATACCTGTAAAAGTTTGCTACTTAAGAGATTTATTTCTCACGTTCGAGAGATCCAATCGCATCTTAAGACTTTATTATATAGACATTAAATCAATGGAAAATATTTTTTCCCAGTGTGTACCTATGATACTGACCTAGTGATAAATTTGTCATCTTTGACTCAGTATTATGCAGGTATAATCTGCAATGAGAAATAATTTTCTACCAACTTTTAGACCAACACAATTTAACTTGTAATTCAGAGGCATACCACTAGCACACCAGAGGCGGCATTCGACTCCTAGCGCTCTTTATATGTCTTTATACTCTAATGTTTTGGAGATTAGAATTTGGTGATTTCGTGACTTTTAATCAATTTCAATTATTTTCAGCATGTTAAATCTGAATCGTGTAATAAACTATTTCGATGAAAAATTATCGAATTCACCTAGAACGCCCGCGAGGCGTCATTTCGACTCCTTGGATACTGCCCCGATCTTGTAGGTTCTGTTTCATATATTTCAATGCTGAAATATGTTTACACGTGTCTCCTAGTATTTCAGATACCTTCTTAAAGTATGCGAGCATTTCTTCTGTTCTTTGCATT
>JAHLJT010006541.1:0-14790 GCA_031308135.1 Acheta domesticus
GTCACGGGGTGTTACGCTGTGTGCGGGAACTCGTGTAGTGTGAGCAGTGAGAACTATGTACATTGCGTAAATACAATAAACTTGTTTATAGCAAACGTTCAGGTCTGTGATTACCCTAGTATTCCCACGACGCGACGTCACAGTAGGAACTGTTTGGCGCATTGTTTTTAAATAATTATTTTAATACGCATATTCTTTCAGAACATTTTTCTAGAGTTTCAAAAATTTACCTCCATTATTTTTAATGATTGTGAGGTTCATTACCACGGGTCAAGAATCATTGAACATTATTATTTTTAATATTATTAAACAAAATATAAATCATTGTGTATTTCATAGTTTTTCTATTAATTTCGTTTCTACTAGTAGCAACGTAAAGTAAAATAAATTATAGCATGTGGTAAAATAAAATTTGGTTCTGTATGTTTGTCCATTTTTACCCTGCGTCGTACATATTTGTCTATTTGACAGCGCATGTTTGCATATACGTATTTTAGCATTTCATAGTGCACGAAAATTCTGTCTTTAGTTTCTAATATATGTTCGTGAATACACTACATACCTTATACAATAAATTCAATGCCAGAAATATAGTTTTATTTTCTCACAATTTTTTCATTTGAAGTTTGAAATAAAAAAATGTATTGCTTGAAACTATTAAATTTTCGCCCCATATGTTCTCCGATTTCAATTTTAGTTTTTACAATAACAGATGACGCAGATGTGTTAATAAGAAAAATTGTGGTATAAATAATATTACACAACCATTACTAAGGCAAGTACTTTTCTTATGGCTTTATTGTTGCCCACTCTTATATTCAATAAATGCCAGTGCTCTCTACAATAAACTTATATTCAAAAAAAATCCTCAAAAACGGCTCCAAATATTTTCTTTAAATTTGTTGTAAGAAGAGAGTAAAATGCACTTACGCTGGCATAGCTCCAATTTTCACGATTAACTCTGAATTTTGGAAAATTGCAAAAGTGAATGTTATTTGCCGTATTCCTGTAACTACAAAATTGCAGATAGAGATTTTTCCTTCAAATAAAATTTGTTCTCCATAATGTTTTTTTTTTGCAAGGTCATGTACAATTTTTAAAAAATGATATTTTTCGCGCAATATTGCTTTAAATATGTGCAATTTAAAAAATACAAAAACAAGATTTTCTCAAAAACTGCTCCAAATGTTTTCTTTATACTTTTAGTATGAATAGTGATAAATGTACCCTATGAGATGACAAAAACTCCATATCGCTTTATTCTTTTGTTTCTTGAAAAATTGCAAAAATGTATTTTTTTTTACTTCTCTCTCAGGTCGTTAATATTTACATTAGAGGCGATTTGTTTACATTATTATATTTATGAGTTCAAGTGCTTGAAATAATGTCAAGTAAAGTTTCTCGAAAAGTCAACCGTTTTCTGTAAAAACTAGCTCAAAATTCCGCATTTTCAGAAACGCTCACATGCCATTTTCTCATAAATGGCTCCTAATTTTTTCTTCTTAAACTTTTGGAACGGATAGTGCTATTTGCACTCTTTATCATGACGTTAAGTTCTTTGGGGGTATAGTTTTGTTTTTTCAAAAATTATACAAATGTAATTTTTTTGAAAGATCTCTCATATCTTTAATATGCACATTATCAGCAACTTGTAAACTCTATTGTATTTGTGAGTTTATGTGCTTCAAATAACTTCAAGTGAAGGTTTTTGAAAACTCAAAAATTTTCTGTGAAAATAAGCTTCAAATTTCGCACTTTTAGTAGTGCTTAAACGCCATTTTCTTAAAAACGTCTACACATTTTTAAAGGAAAATTGGCAAATGGAACGACGTTTTTGTGTTCTTTAATATTTTAAAATTAATGTTTCCGTTCTACCGTTAGGAAACCGAACAATTAAGAAAATTTAAAAAACCTGTTGTTTGGGCGGCGATAGACGGCAGCTGGCTCGAGTATGTTGCAATTCCGAATAGCTAGCCGAGACTGAAGGAAATAGAAAACTAATACGGGAAAGTCTGTGCCATTCTGTAGCACCATTAATTTCTTTTTTCTTCTTCCTTCATAATGCGATTTTTTTTCTTTTTTTCTCACTTGGGCGGGCTATTTTTTCTTTTTCCGTCAGCCTTCATTCCGCACGTTGTGTATATTTTGCGAATGTTCATTCCCGCCTGAGATATGAAGGTTCAGGTGAAGATCTCTTTCAAATAAAATTGAATTTATCGAGGCAGCATTACAATGTGATCTAAGACAAATAGATGTTTTTTGCTTTACAGAACATTGGTTGTCTCAAAATGATATAAATACACTCCAAATTCCTAGCTTTTACCTTGCAGGATCGTATTGTAGGGCGAGGGAATCAAATAAGGGCCCTGCTTACGGAGGTTCGTGTATTTACATAAGAAATTATATTGATTCTACCTTCTTGTCAGAATTCAATTTATATGCAGTTGAAAAGTTTTTGAAACAACAGTAGTACATCTTACTACGCTCAAAATTATCTTACTTTGCATTTACAGACCTCCAACAAACCGAGCTTCAGATTATTTCACTTTCTTGGAAAATCTAGAGATAATTCTGAACAAAATTAGTAAACTCTCTTGTAAATCCATTGTTGTATGTGGAGATTTCAATATTGATTTTCTGAGCGAATCCCACGAAAAAGAGCATTTTCTCAATTTACTTCATTCTTTTAATTTAGACATTACAGTGAATGTACCTACACGGAATACGCTTAAATCACAAAAAGCATTAGATCAAATTATAATTAACAAAACCACAACTACATATGAAATAATAACGAATAATCTAGGATACAGTGACCACGATGCACAAATACTTACAATTACTAAGAACATAAACACTGACACAATAAATAATACACGCATGTGCAGAGCATTCACTAAAGTTAATATAAAATTATTTACGGACTACTTGATGAAGGAATCATGGGACGAAGTTTATAACGCTGTTGACACAAATGAAAAATATAATTTATTTTTCTCCAAGCTTTCAATTCATTTTAACGCGTACTTTCCTCTTAAAAAGAGAAAATTAAACATTTCAAGCAAAAGTAATACTTGGATCACACAAGGAATTAGAACATCGTGTAAAAACAAACGTACGCTTTACTTTATTTCTAAACATCATAACGTATCACCCGGTTTCCATATATACTTCCGAGAATATAAAAGAATTTTAAGAAAAGTAATAGTTCAGGCAAAAATAATGAAAAATAGTCAGGACATTTTGAGCGCTAGTAACAAAACTAAAGCAATGTGGGATATCGTAAAAAATACAACCACATCATCTCGATACCTTGTAGAGAATGTTATTTTAAAGGATAATGAAAGAGAAACGAGTAATCCGGAAAAAGTTGCCAATCTCTTCAACAAACACTTTTCCAGAATTGCGTCTGATCTCACGAAGGGACTAAAATCACAAAATTCAACATTTTACACTTCCCAAAAAATTTCAGATACGATGTTTATTCCCGAAACTTCTCCCAACGAAATCCTCAGAATAGTCAGTAAACTAAAAAATAAATATTCATCTGGTTTAGATGAATTTCCGGATTGTTTATTAAAAACTTGTGCACCTGCCTTTATACATCCGTTAACTCACATTTTCAATGCTTCTTTATGTACAGGAATATTTCCAGATATTTTCAAAACAGCAAAAATTAAGCCACTTTTTAAAAAAGGGAACAAAAATGATATTCAAAATTACCGGCCAATTTCTCTTTTGTCAGTTTTCTCAAAAATATTAGAAAGGCTTTTCTACTTACGAATGGAAACATTTCTCAGGAAAAACAGAGCGTTTTCAGACTCACAACACGGTTTTAGAAAATCAAAATCTACGGAAACTGCCATTTTTTCTTTTCTCAAAGATGTTGCTTCATCAATAGACCAAAATGAAATACCCATTGGAATATTCTTAGATCTCTCGAAAGCTTTTGACGTTATTGACCATAAGATCTTGCTCTCAAAATTACATTCGTATGGAATTCGTGGTATTGCCCTAGATTGGATAACTTCTTACCTTAAACATCGGACTCAAAGAGTAGAAATACCATTCTGGCAGGAAAGGACATTACATACTTATATTTCCAATTCTTTGCCAATTGTGCATGGGGTCCCGCAAGGTTCGATCTTAGGTCCTATTCTCTTTCTGTTATATGTAAACGATATGCCCTCGTCTATTAAAAATGGAAGAACGGTTCTGTTTGCTGATGACACGAATGTTCTTTGCAAAAAAGAAGCAGTAAATAGTACAATTTCAGAAGTTTCAAATTGGTTTAATAATAACAAATTAATTGTTAACGAAAGAAAAACTGTTTCAATGCATTTTTGCATCTCAAATCGGAAATCGCATGTTCCATTGAAAATGAACAATATGCAATTAGCTGATGTTGAGGCAACAAAATTTTTAGGTCTTTCAATTCAATCAAACCTCAAATGGAATGTACATATAACAGAATTAAACACTAAATTAAGTTCATTATGCTATGCATTCAGAATTCTTTCAAATTCTGTCAGCCTTCATGCAGCTCGTTGCGTTTATTTTGCAAATGTGCATTCCCGCCTGAGATATGGCATAATATTCTGGAGAAGCTCATCCTGTAGTATTCACACCTTCAGATTGCAGAAGAAAATTATTCGAATAATGAAAAAATGCCTTCCACGTGATTCCTGCAAGCCTCTTTTCATTGAGCTGGGAATCCTACCATTGCCTTGTCTATTTATTTACGAATCTGTAATATTTGTCAAAAATGACCTACTTAACGGAGGGAACATATTTTCATGCAATATTGATATTTATAATTACAACACACGCCGTAAAAATCACGTGCATCAAGTGTCAGTATCAACAGCTCAGTACAAGAAATCAACATACAATACATGTACGTTACAACGCATTGCCAGATGACATAAAACAATTAAAGTCGGTATACAAATTTAAGTTAAAAGTAAAATCTTTTCTGCTGCAAAACTGTTTCTATACAATTAGAGACTATACTGATCGTGAAAAAATAAAAATAATGTAACAAAACAAAGATATATAATGAATTAGTTTATGTTTGCATTGTATACATTTAAAAAAATATTTAATACGCCTGTAACAAGTAATGTACTTCAGCTTCCGGGTCAATGACCCCCATCTCGATCAGGTTTTTGTCCAGTTTCCCTGATCCATAGAGCAAATGCTGAGATGGCCCCTTGTTTTGCTTCTGGACGTAAATGTAGCTTCACTGTGCGCACGTTTTGTTGAGCACTCCTTTTGCTTGTAGTTCATTTACAGTTGAAATTGATTTTCTATAACTCGGGAAAAAACATTTTTCAAATATCTTTTTTTTTCTAAAATAATTATTTTCTACATTAATTTTTTCGTTTTCGTTTTTTTTTTAATAAAATTCTGGCCCTCAAGAAAATGTGCGCAGATAAATTTCTTTCCCCACACGTCATATACAGTTTTTACTGTTTTCTTGACAAAATAAATAAATAAATAAATAGATATGGCATAATATTCTGGGGAAACACATCTTACAGCTCCCAGACTTTCAGATTACAAAAAAGAATTGTACAAATAATAAGCAAATCCAACCCACGTGATTCTTGTAAGTCACTCTTTATTAATCTAGGAATTTTACCATTGCCTTGTCTCCTAATTTACGAATCAGTAGTTTTTGTCAAAAATGACTTACTTAAGGTCAGGAATATATTTTCAGCAAACGCCGATATCAATAACACACGACGTAGTAATCATATGCATCAGGTGGCAGTATCAACAGCTCACTAAAAAAAATTCACATACAATTCATGAACATTACTCTACAACACTTTGCCAGATGACATTAAACGAATAAATTCGATAGAAAAGTTTGTCACAAGTAAAATATTTTCTGCTGCATAGCTGTTTCTATACAATTCGAGACTACACCGAGCATCAAAAGGAAAGTAACATTAATTTTAACAATGATAGTCAAATTAATTATTTACCATTTGAACTGTATAATTCTAAAGAAACTGTAACAAGTATTGAATTACAGCTTCTGGGTCGATGCCCTCATCTCGTTCAGGTTTTTGTCCAGTTTACCTGATCCTCTGAGCAAACGTTGGGATGGTCCCTTGTTTTGCTTCTGGACATAAATGTAACTTCATTATTTGTGCACCTCTTCTGAATTTCAGTGGGAAATATAGTTATTCAAATTATCGTTTTCCGTATCGCGGCAAAAACTATTATTCTCCATGAAGAACATGATGAGGGTTAAGGGCACAAATTTATAGCTAATTTACTTTTGAAAATAGATTTTATTATACAGGAGCGAATATTGTGTCAACAAAACTTGAAAAAAAACGCTTTTTTTTCTGTATTCAAAATTCGACTAGAATATGGTTTAGTATAGATATCACAGAATTATGAAAACGGGCACAAATTTCACTTCTCCCCATAGCTCGTCACAGACAGTTTTTAACTCTTTTTGACGTTAATAAATAAATTCCCAATTCAAGATAACATTAAATTAATTGTAGGCTTCCGCGGACACAGACTTGCGAATGCCCTTGCGTGTCCTAGTGACACGTCGAAGGCTGTGATGTTGACATTTGAACCATATTTTCATTGTCTGACTTGCCCTGAGGAAGACCACGACAAAATAGTGAAAATGTCGGCATCGTAGTCTTCGATGCGGCGTCACCCGCACGGTCAAGAGCATTTGTAATAAATTAATTTTCACTAAAAGGTCTGTGGCATTTGTAGTACCACTAGTTTGAAAATAAAATGTTTTGATACGGTAATTGAATCCGTGACTTTAAAAAAGTGCACTAGTGCATTTTGTGGTACTATATAAGTATTATAATACATCTTTGTATTCGTCTCACCGAGCTCATAATGTCACCATAATGACATTTAATACAACACAAATTTTTCCCCCCACTTTCTATTTGTGAATTTCAATAAATTCAGTGGTGATAACAAATAACTTGTACTCCATAGTATGAATCAAGATGTGGTTTGATGTGATATTAATTAATGATTAATTGTGGTTTGATTATTTTTTAATTCTTATCGTTTGTAAGTTTCATTTAGACACATGTTCTGGACGTTGTGTTGTCATGGAACTCACGAAGAGACAGGCATACGCATAAAGCTTTGCAGCTCATCGATTTAGAAGAAACATTCCTTTCCTGATTCTTAGATTCAGAGAGAATCCCAACGGCTACCACCATTTAATATCCTTTCACCCGATACCCCCACCAGGAAGCATTCAGATATAGAATAACAATGTTAACAATTGAAGGCATTACAGAGAACTTTAGTATATATAAGTAGAATGAGGGAAAGTCAATAAGTATCTGCACTCAATGTTTACAATTTATTACAACGGTACAAAATTTATAGTAAGAATATTGTTTAACATAATCACCACGCTTTTCAATGTACTTAATCATGAGAGAATTATTTTTCCGATACCCTCAGAAAAACGTTTTTTCTGTTAAACAAGCCATGTATGCACTGCTTCCTCAACTGTAGGTCGGAGGTCAATCAGGCATCATTAAGTATCAGGGCGTAATAAGCGTCTTTAAATAGGCCAAACAGATAGTAATTAGTTGAAAGTTCAATAAGATCCAAAAAGATTTCGGACAGTCATAAAATTAACAATTTTTATTACGGCCACGTTTCGAATGTGTGATGTACATTCATCTTCAGGCCAAATGTATACAAATAAAGTAAAAAATTTTAAAATTGGTTTAGAAGTATCTCAGATAACTTTTGATATAATAATTTTTGTTATACTAATTTCGTTACATATTTATTTGTATACATTTGGCCTGAAGATGAATGTACATCACACATTAGAAACGTCGCCGTAATAAAAATTGTTAATTTTATGACTGTCCGAAATCTTTTTGGATCTTATTGAACTTTTAAATAATTCTAAGTGACAGCCTTACAAAGAATTTCAAGATAGTAATTAGGTCTGAGAAGGTCGGAACTGAATCCGGGATCCGTCACATAGAACTTGTTTTTACATTTTTGGCAATCAATAAATCGTATCCACTTGATATAAAATGGCGGAAACAGCTGTAATGTAAAAATAATGTACTGTTTCTAGAGACTCTATCCAGAGCTATTCAGTGGTTCGCGCGCTTACTTAGGATGATTGTGAATTGTACAGTTAAAAATATTCTGGTTCACCCTCATTTAAATAATTGAGAAGTGGTAGGTCAGATATGTAGAATGTTATTGAATATTGATAAAATATTGTTCCTGTCAGTGATGCCTCAATTTGTGAAATGCTTGTTTAATGAAACCATACAAAAGGAACTCTACGGCAAATAAATTCCACGGAATTCCAGGGATTCCAGAAAATTTTTCAAACATATTTCTCCAATTCTTCTAGAAAACAATGTTATTTTCAAATACTGTGATAAATACGGCAAAAAAGCTAATCATACATTCCTTGTGGTTACGAAATCATAAATTGAGGGTGCGATTCTTATTAGGATAAGTTAATGGGAGTAATATCTGTTTTTTATTACTTAAAAATACACAGTAGCCAAATATCACACATTAATTGCGTAAAATATATCACTTTTGCTTCCGGAAACAGTTTATTCCTCCACCCATTCAAAACAATCTTTCCTCTACTACAGAACACTTCAGTGTTTCGTAACAGCACAAGTCCAACAAATTCATTTTAAAAAATGTAATAACGCACAAATAATAAATTAATTTTTCTGTAATTGAAGGGCTTGATTAGTAACAATACAAGTGTCACCAACAACATATCAAGTCTCCCGCAACTCGTAATTGTTAATATCTCGATTTTGGTCGAAGTATGTCTCATTCTGCCGATAGTAACGAGATAAGTATAACTTTAGCCAAAATCTTTACATTTACACTCACGAATGGTGGGTGGCCTATTGTGGTCGGTGTCGATTATCTTGTACCTGACAAACCCTTCAATGGTAATAAATATGGGTCAAAATTTGTACATTCTAAAATTCAAATTATTGCATATTATTTTCAATAGTTACAGTAGTTACGAGTTTCAATAGTTATTGATTTTCTCAAAACATAATCAGCTGGACTTGTGCACTTATGAAAGTCATAGCTTCAGTTAAGTGAAACATGCTTCTTCTTCAAAGGTCCGGAAAAGATGGGAACCCCAAAGAATATTACACACTCGGCTGCCTGGCCTTCTTCCTTCGGAAACTGGCCTACCCGCATTCCATGTATGTGCGGCAGGCGGCGGTGAGTACCACGTAGCAAGTACCCAACAACTGCTTGCGCCAGGGGCGAGGCATGGCAGTTTTGCGCGGTCATCTCAATAGTACGGGTTTTGTAACTTTACCCTTCGAGGCCCGTCTTCACGATGGAATATGTCACGGTATTTCGCGTCTTTCTCAGTCGTTCCGCTAGATATCCCATGATCGCGACCATATCAAGCAGTGCTTGCGATCATGCGACATTTATCGGTACGACCGAGAAAGACGCGAAGTGCAGTGGGATATTCCATCGCGGCCGTAGGGGCTTGAGGGGCAGAGTTACAAAAATCGCCTTTCCATAGTAGGCCTGCCCAGTGCCTTTCTGAAGCGACGTACATTGCCACAATCTACTGAAAATACGAAGATATGGCTTGATTTGCTTGATTTTTTTAATAAAAAACGTAGTTTCATATTAATCAGCGACCTCTGGAGCCATTGCATACAAATTTTCAAGCAAAGCAAGCCAACATCGATGTCTATGTTTTTAAAAATCGATGTTTATACAAAAGCATAGGCGTAAACAACATCCATTTTTTGAAACTGGTGTTTTTAACATCGACGTTTTATATTCGATGTTACTACGTGGTCGATATCTTTTAAATTTTATCAAAATTCTATAATGATTTTCAGATATCCATAAATTGAATATTCTTCAGACCAAAATTACCAAGGGTGAAAAATAAATAAAACCATGTTTTTGTAAATACAACCGAGTTGTAACATATCAAATTAGATAATCCAAGTTGTATTAATTGTTCTGGCGATTGCCATTATTTTGTCAGTTAAATCTCAATTAAAAACTCATATTTTTCAAATTAAATTCTTCTGCATGAGCTTTAATAGATACTAATCTAGTTTTTAAAAACATCTATGTTAAATAACGTCGAAGGTTTTGGGTTGATGTTTCAATAATAACGATGGGTTGATTTTCAGTATCGATGTTTAGAAACATCAGTTTTGTTGGCGATGTATCGTTAGTTGGGACCAATGTGTACCGCTTTAGAAAGACACTAGACAGGTCTAGCGATGCCAGCACAAAACGGCCACGCCCAAAAAGATTGCAACTTCTTACGCCTCTAAACAATAAAAACGGCATTCTGCTTTTAGTACTTTTATCCTTAGAATTTATATAAGCAAAATGTATGTACTTTGTTTAAAACACATTTTGTCTTTAATACATTAAAGATAGTTCTAAAAAATAAATTAAAACTATATTTCATCAAAAATCACTTACGTATAAACAGGGACAAACGGATCACACACGGGAGAAAAAACTACTAATAGCCTATTGCAAATTTGTCTCGCTGTTCCATTACAAACAATACACGGTTCGATCAATTTACTCGTATTTGAAATATCCTCTATCGCCTCTATAAAAATATTCTGGGACACCTCAGAAGAGGCTCAAATCTCCGGTCGTATTTTTCGAAATTCGTCTTGACGTCATATTTTTCACTTCTGTTTTGGGATCTCCTTACCTAGACGCAGATGCGATGTTTACTTTCTCGCGTACTACTTACGGAGTATAGCTGTCGTCACTGTAGTCGGTGATTTTTCGACGAAAAACTCATTTCACGGAACCTGATAACGAGAAACTTGATGATTCTTGTTTCTACAATGTAGTGCTCTAACGCATGTAGTGAGAATACAAGAGCAATGTGAATATGCCAACCATCTAGAAATGTTTGAAATTTCAATCGCAAACTGCTGTGATACCCTAAACGTGAATTCGGCCAAATTCTGATAAACTCTCTGAACTTCCACGAAGTCGCTGCTAACCTATAAATGTTCGTTCAAAGGGGAAAGCGATCTTGGGACTTCACGTTTCTTTCATCTCTTCGTGTCTCGTTAACTAGATGTCATGGAATATTTTCTTTTGCGAACTGCATGCAGGCTTTAGCGGCACACCGGCTGAGATTAACTGAACAGCAGCATTGCCGCTGTCAGGAAGACTCAAGGGTTCGAGTCACATCGGTCCCGAAATTCCGACACTGGCTACACAGTTACGCGGCATTCATCCGCTGTCTGGAGGGAATTCCAGCGGCCAGCTGCTCAGATCGGAAGTTTTCCGCGATTTCTCCAATCACCGCGCGCGGTTTTTCCTTCCTCTTCCTTGCCCTACCCTCTCCCATTTCTCACACACATTTAGCGTACATCGAGGCACCGTTCAGCAGTTTAGAAGGAGCACTGGGTCTCTATGGAAAGATTTCTACAGGGGGAAATCCCCCAAAACCGGCGTGTAGGTCAGCGACGGATCTTCAGTTCAGCGGGGGACGAACACCGTCACATCGCGGGATATTAATATTGACCACACTAACAGGAGCGTAGCGGTTGGCGTGCTCGGTAACACCAACCCGTAGGTGCGCCCGGTATGCATCGGCGAACTTGATCGGTCGCTCTCGCTCTGTCGGCAGGCGGACAACATCCCGGTGGTGCGTCGCCCGGACCGCAAGGAGCTGCTGGCCTACCTGTCGGGCGTGGCGCCGGCCACCGCCCACGCGTCCATCGACCGGTCGGCGGCGCCGGCCCACGCCCCGCCCACGCGCGTCAAGCGCCCGCCGCAGCCGCAGGCCCCCACCACCACCACCGCCACCTGCCACGCGGAAGACCACGCCCCCGGCTGCGGGTGCTCCACGTCGACGTCCGCCTCGGGGGACGCCGGGCCCGGCGGCTGCGACCCGGCCAAGCGCCCGCGCTTGGGGGACGCGGCGGGGCCGGCGGCCGCGGGCGGCGACAGGGCGGTGGTGTTGGCGCACTGCAAGAGGCTCAGCGAGAGGCTGGCCTCGCGGCTGGACGCCCCGCCCCGGGAGGCCTCCGTCACGCTGGATAATATCAAGTGGGTACTTGGCAATTCTCTGAGAGAAGCTTTTCTAATGGTCTGTATACCAACAAAATATCTCTTATATTGCTGTGAAACGGGGGTTAATCTGCGCCAAACTCTATTAGTTTTACGCTTCTCAGTTTGGTTTATTCGCAATGTCTTCAGTACAGCTCGTTTCTACAGTGTTCATCTCGTTTATATGACAAAACAAAAATTCTATCATATTTTAGTGAGATGAGTTCGGGAACGAAGGTCTCCACTTCGAACCTTAGAATTTCGTCGTGAGCAGTGCGTTAACGGAGTGTTGGGTCAGGAGAATTCGTGGGGCGGTGGTGTTGGCCCACTGCAAGAGGTTCAGCGACAGGTTGGTCTCGCGGTCGGAGCAGTCTCTCCAGGGAGGCTTCCGTGACCTTGGATAATATCAAGTGGGTACTTCGCAATTCTCGTAGGAGATGTTTATACTTTTCTGTGTAGGAGCAAAAAGATGTCACTTCGTGGTATGACATATGGGAACTCGGGACAAAGATCTCTTCGTGTTCAACCTTGGATTTCGAACCTGCGAAGTTAGGTATAACATACCGACCCGGTAACTGATTTCACCACCGAAGCTGCATGCAGCTTGGGAGAAGAGATATGGGGAGATCGGCGCCAAATTCCATTCCATTCACTTTTCAGTTTGCTCTTTCCACTAAATTGTCAATGCCACTCGTATCTGCGGTGCAACACTATCTCCATCTGTCACTGAGAATTCGCGGTTGGAGGCCTCCGTCAAGCTCGATAATATCAAGTGTGTACTTCGCAAATCTCTGAGGAGAAGCTTTTCTAATGGTCTGTAACCAACAAAACAAAAATTCTATCGTATAAGAGAGAGATGAGTTCGGGTCCACTGGAGTCTCCACATTAACCCTTGGTATTTAAGTGTGGGGCACCTTGGCGTGAGTAGTGCGTTAAAGGGGAGTTGGGTCAGTGAGAATTCGCGCGAATGGGTGATGGCGCGCTGCACGAGGCTCAGCGAGAGGTTGGTCTCGCACCGCTCAGGGAAGCCGCAGTTACGCTCGATAATATTAAGTGGGTACTTCGCAATTCTCTAAGGAGAAGCTTTACTAATGGTCTGTATACCAACAAAACATTATCTCTTATATTGCTGCGAAACGAGGATTAATCTGCGCCAAACTCCATTCATTTTAGACTTCTCAGTTTTGTATATTCGCAATGGTTTCCATGCCGCTCGTACCTACAGTATTTATCTCGTTTATACGACCAGCCCATTCGACAGGTCTGATATTTTTGGACAAAGATCATTTGATTTCTCCCTAACAAATGTATTTGTATTGTTTAGATGAAAGTATGGGCAAAAACCTCGTTATTTCTTGGGAAGGACACATATTTTGGAAGGGTGCACTTGAGGCGGGTAGTGAGGTGGAGAGTCCTTGGAGAATTTACGGTACGGGGGTGTTGGCAAAAGGCTATGTGAGAAGCTGGTCTCGGTAAGACCGCACCGACCAAAGAGATCTCCATCACGCTGGACAATATCAAGTGGGTACTTCGGAATTCTCCGAGGAGAAGTACTTCTCCGCACACCAACAAAATAATTATTTCACACGTTGGGGAGAGATGGGGTTCGGGCTAAAGATCTCTTCACGTTGAACCTTGGACTTCGAACCTGCGATGTTGGGTGTAACATACCGATTTCACCACCGAAGCCGCATGCAACGTGGGAGAAGAGATGAGGGAGATCGGCGCCAAACTCCATTCCTTTCATAATTCATTCTCAATTTGTTCTTTCCACAAAATGGTCAATGCCACTCGTATCTACGGTACTGCACAACCTCCATCTGTCACCGTGTATTCGCAGCTGGACACCCTGCCCAAAGAGACCTCCGCTGAATGATATCAAATAGGTACCAAGCAACTCTCTAAGGAGAAGCTTTTGAACTGGTCTGTATACACCAAAACATTATCTCTTATATTGGCGTGAAACGGAAGAGTTCGATTCCAACATTGTCTGCATTAAATTTGGCGTTTACCCAATGGTACCTGTGGTTACCACGCAATCTTTGTCTTGAATAAACAGCCCATTCCACACTTCTGATTCTTGGACACACACCATTCATTAAATACATACTAACTCATAGACTTCCTTCTATCTTTCTATCTAGTATCTTTCCTTCTATTTAATATGAAAACACGGGCACAGACTTCAATATTTTGTGGAGAGGGACACATTTACAAGTATTTCCGCACTTGGATGTGGGCAGTGCAGTGAAAGGATGTTGGGTCAGTGAGAATTCACACTTGGTCTCTCCATGGAGGAAAACTTTCATGACGCTGGATGATATCAAGTGGGCACCATTCAACATTCTGAGGAAAAGCTATTGGACTGGTCTGTATACCAACAAAACAAGCATTCTTTTATTTTGGCGGAAAATTCATTAATAACAGCTTATTTTGCGGCAAGGCTATTAGACCTACTCGTTCTCCTGACCATGTAAATTTCCCCGTCTAGCAGAGAAAGATGGTATTACTCGCGCGACAAAATAGGCGATTTGAATATCGCTCAGTGGTTTCTTTTAGGCTTGATATTTTATGTGCAGTAAGGAAGACGAAGGACTTTTTTCGTCCTTAGAAATCCACGGCTTTGATCGGGTTTGAACCCGCGAACTTGAGTGTAACCGTCTGATACATAACTCATACGCCACCAAA
>JAHLJT010006542.1:0-20399 GCA_031308135.1 Acheta domesticus
GTAATCTGAAAGTCTGTGAACTAATAAGATGTGTTTCCCCAAAATATTATGCCATATCTCAGGCGGGAGTGAACATTGGCAAAATATACACAACGAGCTGTATGAAGGCTGACGGAATTTGAAAGAATTCTGAACGCGTAGCATAATGAACTTAATTTTGTGTTCAATTCATTTAAGTGGGCATTCCATTTGAGGTTTGACTGAATTGATAGACCTAAAAATTTTGTTACATTAACATCAGTCAATGGCACACCGTTCATTTTCAATGGAGTACAGAATTTTTTATTTGATATGGAAAACTGCATTGAAACTGTTTTATTTTCATTTACTTTTAATTTGTTATTACGGAACCAATTTGAAACGTCTGATATTGTACTATTTACGGTTTCTTTGTTGCAAAGAATATTTGTATCATCCGCAAAGAGAACTGTTCTTCCGTTTCGAATCGCTAAGGGCATGTCATTTACGTATAATAGGAAGAGAATAGGGCCTAAAATCGATCCTTGCGGGACTCCACGTACAATTGGCAAAGAACCGGAAAGGTGTGTACATAAAGTTCCATCATTCCAGTAAGGTATTTCTACTCTCTGAGATCGTTGTTTAAGGTACGAACATAGCCAATCTAGAGCAATACCACGGATTCCATACGAAGGTAATTTTGAAAGTAAAATGTTATGATCAATGACGTCAAAAGCTTTTGAAAGATCTAAAAATATTCCAATAGTTGCTTCGTTTTGATCCAATGATGAGGCAACATCCTTAAGAAAAGAAAAAATGGCTGTTTCCGTAGATTTTGATTTCCGGAATCCATGTTGGCAATTTGAAAACGCGTCGTGTTTATTGAGAAAGGTTTCCATTCGCACATAAAAAAGTCTCTCTAATATTTTTGAAAAAACTGACAAAAGAGAAATTGGCCGATAATTTTGAACTTCATTTTTGTTGCCTTTTTTGAAGAGCGGCTTAATCTTAGCTGTTTTAAAAATATCTGGAAAAATTCCGGTGCATAAGGATGCATTAAATATGTGAGTTAACGGGTGTATAATGGCTGGCGCGCACGTCTTTAACAAACAATCCGGAAATTCATCTAAACCGGCCGAATATTTATTTTTTAATTTACCGATTATTTTGAGAATTTCATAGGAAGAGGTTTCGGAAACGAACATAGTGTCTAAGACTTTTAGGGAAACGTCAGATGTTGAATTTTGTGGCTGAAAACCCTTAGAGAGATCGCAGCAATTCTCGAAAAGTATTGGTTAAAGAGACTAGCCACTGTTGCCGGATCGTTCACATCTCTATCGTTATCTTTTAAAACAACATTCTCTACAAGGGTTGTTCGAGTTGGTTGGTCGCATTTTTTACTATATCCCACATTGATTTTGTTTTGTTATATGAGTTCAAAAATATCCTGATCGTGTTTCATGATTTTAAGCCTGCCTTATGACTTTTCTTAACAATGATTTGTATTTTTTAAAGTACAGGAGGAAATCTTTGAGATACGTTATGATGCTTAGAAATGAAAGAAAGAATTCGTTGTTTTTACATGATGTTCTAATCCCTTGTGTTATCCAGAATTGTTTTTTGCGTGAATTATTTAATTTTCTTTCCTGAAGAGGAAAGCAAGTGGTAAAATGAAATGAAGCGTTGAAAAAAAAGAATAATATTTATCGTTTGTATCAATAGTATTATAAACTGCGTCCCATGACCCCTGCAGCAAGTATCAATGAATAATTTATTTTACTTTTAGAAAACACTCTACTCATACGTGTATTATTTATTGTGTCATTGTTCGCATTTCGTATAATGGTAATAAGTTTGTGCATCGTGGTCACTGTATCCTAAATCTTTTGTTTCAATTTCATGTCGAGTAGCGGTTTTGGTTATTATAATTTGATCGATTGCCTTCTTTGAATTTACTGTGATCCGTGTAGGTACTTTTATTGTAATATCTAAATTGAAGGAATTAATTAAGTTAAGAAACTGCTCTTTCTCGCAGATTCGACCAGAAAATCAATGTTAAAATCTCCACATACAACAATGGATTCAAAAGAGCGATTGATGACTTGATAAGTGTTATCTCTAGTTTTTCTAAGAACAAAATGTAATCTGCAGCTCTCTTTGTTGGAGGTCTGTAGATGCAAAGCAATATCATTTTTGGAAGATGTACAACAGAAATTTCAAAAAACATTTTCAACGGAATACTCATTGAATTCCGTCAAGGAGATAGAATCAATATTATTTTTAACGTAAATACAAGAACCTCCATATGCAGGACTTTTATGAGATTCTCTTTTTCTACAATAATAGCCTGCGAGGTAAAAGTTTGGAATTTGGAAAATGCTAAGTTCATTAGGAGATAACCAATGTTCTGTAAAGCAAAGAACATCCATTTGATTTAAATCGCTCTGTAGAGCTGCCTCGATAAACTCAGTTTTATTTGAAAGGGATTGAACATTATGGTGCAATATCTTAATTTTTTGCAAGTACCTACACGAATGTTTTTCTGCTGCATCTGACTGTAGTTGCTATATATTTACTCCATTTTTACCTCGAGTGCGTGGTCGAAGGTTGTAATGTGTCCCAGCAGTCACAGGTTGTGAGGAAATAGAGGCGTCATTGGTAGTGGGAATGGAAGAAACGGGAGTAGGTTCACAGGAGGGGGTAAGAGGGTTCAGAATAAGGGTGGGGGGTGGGGAACGTAAGGAAGGTGAAAGGGATGGATTTTTGGCAGGAGGCTGCGTAGGACTGGAGTTGATGATGTATTGTGCAAGCTTTTCACCGACTGCATGTTTTCCAGCAAGGTTCATGTGGAGACCGTGCCGGGTGAAGTGTTTTACTGAGAGGAAATTCATTTCAAAAAGTGTTACATCTGTTTCTCTCAGTTGCAGTTTTAGTTGTTGGTTTGCGTGCTTAATCTCGCTGCAGAGTGTTGGCCTGTTGTACCAGAAGGGCAGAGTCGAGACTACAATGTTAGTATTTTGGGCGGCACATTGTAATTTGTTTACATGTTGCTCAGGTGTAAAGTTACCGCCCAAATTAATGTCATTCTGCCCTCCGATGATAAAGACTGTGTCCTGATTGGTCATTGTCTTCGTGTGAGTCAGTGGCGTAGCGTGACTCACACGTTTG
This sequence comes from Acheta domesticus, assembly GCA_031308135.1. Classification (NCBI taxonomy): domain Eukaryota; kingdom Metazoa; phylum Arthropoda; class Insecta; order Orthoptera; family Gryllidae; genus Acheta; species Acheta domesticus. The sequence goes on from JAHLJT010006542.1 coordinate 3,127, forward strand.
GGGATGCTCAACAATAACACACAAAATGTCACTATCAACTACTTCGTCTAACAGTCGAACGCAACACAAGGCAGATACACTGGGACTACTTCCACGATCTCGATTGCTTACGACGGTGTAGGCGCTTCCCACAAAATCCTCACAGCAGTCAGGGCTGCCGATGTCTTGAAAGCAAATTATACAATGGCTCAGCTTTAATTCTTATACGCGAATGGCAATAAGACCATTTGTTAATTTATACATTGCAGACTTAAATAATATGTAATCTATTTAAGAGATAATACAATTTCTTGGATATTAATTAAGAAATAGTAGTCAGGCACTATTTCTAGTTTGTACCCATGACCAAGCGGGGACTCCCGAGTGAGAGAGAGAGAAAGATAATTTACTGAACGCCTGAAGTGTGCTGCGCTCTCGTGCACAAACGAGCTTCTTTCCGCAGTAGACGCTCTGGACGCTAGCGTAAAGCAGTCGGGTTTCTCAGGGCCAGGGATGAAGAGGGGAGAGGGGGACCTCGCCATCTGCGCATGCGTCATTGCTCGTCGCAATCTAGCGGCAGACGCTGAAGTATTTTAGCTTCCAACCAATCAGAGGCCAGCTTCAACAGCCCGCCGAATTCAATCATAGGAAATCAATTTAAAATTAATACAAAACGTGTTTCGCTCAACAGACCACTTGTAAGATTATCAATACAGTATTTAAGGTTCTTATATACGGGGATGCTCAGCATCTCAGCGTCCCCTGACGCTACGCCACTGGTGTGAGTGTCCAACTCTGCAGTCACGTCTGCAAACCTCCCGTTAGGTTTAAAAATAGACGAGACTGAGTAGTTGGGGGGTAACTTCCTACTGAGAATGGAGGGAAAGATGGCGACCATGGCTGTCAGCTAAAATAAGTACCTGTTTTTTAGGCTCAGTAGGAATGGCTTTGTTTTCAAGTGGGCTAGGATGCGAAGCTTTACGTGTTTTGGTTTTGACACGCTTCCTAGCCTGTTTGCGTTGGTTTGTGCATGTATTTGTCGATGGAAGGGAAGGGATGTGAGGATCAGGAAGGCGAGGAAAATCTGTTTCATAATCTAAAACACTAATCTGTTTTGAATTGCGACTGGATGTGGTGTCTGTGTCTTATGTGCAGTCTTATGTGCAGTCAATAACTTATAGATTTAAACTAGCAAAGAATTTTTAATGTATGTACAGAATTTGTTGGTTTAAATAATGTTTATTGTTGTTGTACAGTATATTTATTATATTACATTTATTATATGCATTGTAATGTATCTTTCTTATGTGTATTTACGTAAATAAACGTAAGATATTCATTCTTATAATGTTTCTTATTGTAATATCATCGAACCCATCAGTTAAGTTAGACTGCAAATAATTATATTGCCATTAGAATTGTCTTCCCTACTTTAAATTATAAGTGAGATGGGGGAGGCAGTTGAAACTCGAAAGCCACGCGTAGGGCAAGAGCCTTCTCTTGCCGTAAGGTGGAGGGGGGAACCCTTCGGGACGCCGGACCGATTTCCTGTCCTTCAGCAAGCAATCCAGTAGGTATACATCCACGGATGACTCTCTGCTCACGCCACCGGAAGTCGGAATGGCTTGTTCGGCCGTTTGAAGCTTTCTTATGTAGACCGGTGTGCGTGACGTCACGCACCTACCACTCAAATAATTATATTGCCATATAATTTGCCATTATATTGCCATTGCCATATAATTGCCATTATATTGCGGCTGCTCACTGGAGTGAGTTCTAAGGCACAGTAAAACAGTTCTCGTAAATATGGCCCCAACCTATTCCCCTTCATTTCCCCACATGGCCCCAGATATCCTTCAAATGTGACCGAATTATTATTTAATAAACTGCCAAAAACTGTTATCTTTAAGGAAAGCGTATGATATTCTTATACAAAAGATTAGAAAGCTTTAAAAAATGGTAATTTGTAAGTACACCTCAGTCAATATATTATTGGGTGCTACAACAATGTATATGGGGAAGCGGGGCAGTTTGATGCAAGGGCCACATTGATACATCAACAATGTTTGAAAACAGAGCGACGTCATTAATATAATGACGTCACTAAAATGTGTCTATACTTGTGTTAGTTGTACAGCTGCGATCGAGCCCCCCTCCATTCAGCCGTTGACTTTTGAAGGTGATAGATGTGTTTTCCAGCGCAGTCAACTAAAAAGTTGTGTTAATTATGAAGTGTTCTAAAGCTGTTTTATGTTCATTAGTCAAGATTAGAAAATACTAAAGGTAAGTATTTTCCATTAAGTATTCAGGTGATTTTATCAGTAGCCTACTTGTTAGGATCATGAAAATGTCCGTTGGGGCACTTTGATACACAGAGACACGGGGCACATTGACACACGTATCAATATGCCCCGCAATTATATCGCAGTGACTCAATATAAAAGTTTGAAAGAAATCTCTAAACTAGTTTTCCTTATATCCAGAAATGGGGCGAACTTATAAAAAAAAAGACTGATAGAAGAAGTATCGATGAGGAGAAAGAGAAGTGTGCGATATTCGAAGTTTTATCAAAGAGGTTGTCAATACGTTAAACAGCTGACAAATACAGGATCAAAGCTGCAACTTTGAAACATCGCATTGAGAAGGTTCGAAATACTTTTGAAGGAAACGAAATATATATATATATATATATATATATATATATATATATATATATATACATATATATTGAGACGAAATGGACGAAGTCCAGTCGTCCCGTGATAAATCCGTGCTGTATCCGCACGCCATAAGAGCCCATGCAATTTGAAAACCGCGCGCCGTCGACGTCAGAGAGTGACGCAGGCGACGGCTATTTTCAAGATACGCGACCGGAACGACGGTTGCCAATAAGAGGAAGGCAGATAAACCCACATTAGCCATTGGCCGGTGCAGGTCACGCCAGGGGAGGATGGAAAAGGCATCCTGGCAATCTGCATAGGGAAGGAGTCTCGTAAAAATTTACGACGAAGCAAGACGTATGCTAGGAGTATCGTAAGAATTTCTGACGAAGCAAGACGTACGCTAGTACTCTCGTAACAATTTCCGACGGGGCTAGACGTATCCTCGTAAAAAGTTTCCAACGGAACAAGATGTCTGAAAGTGCGCGGGAGTAAAGCTACGCGGACCGGATTTCGAGAGGGTTATTCAATGAACTATTAATCGAAGTTAATTCCTGTGGAAGATTCCGGAGAGGACAGGAATTTCGGACTGTGAGACTGGAGTTGTGCCTCACCGGGAAGTTACATAATTCCCGAGGCAGCAAAAGCGTGGAAGCAGACGCCCCACGCCACTTCCTTGTCACCCAGGCTGCCGAAAACTAGTCGCCCGACACCGGAAAGCCTTCGAAGAAACATGAATTACAAAGACTAACGGCGTCCAAATTCTTTGAATTTACAAGTAATTTGCACGTGGGGGAGAAGAAAGAAGACTGGAGGTGCATCCGAGAAGCTGGTCCGGAACGCGGAATCCTGCGAGAACGAGAGGCGCTACGGGATAACTCGCCGTTTGCATCGCAAGGTTGCCATCGGCACCGCCGTTACCCTGCAGGCGCGCCGGGAGCCCATCCCTCCGCGCGGCTGCGAAACCGGCGAGGTCATCCACCCCGCCCATCCCGACTGCTAGTAGGCGAGCTGACGCCCGCCGGAACGCGAGAGAGGGGAGGTTGGTAGAGGTATTTCGTCGCCCTATGGAGAACGAGCGTGAGTACCCGTAAATCACATACATTGACGCAAAGGTAGAAACTGTTAATAATTCAGGAGAGACTAATACAGACAATTTTGGGTTTGAAATTAGTTTTTTAATTCAAAGTGTTATTGTAAATGTGATTCAATGTGGAAGGCGATGCTTACTGCCACCCAAATCAGAGTAATGATTAATTTTCTAAGGTAGTAGTCAGGTAGCTCCAGCTGGAGGCAGGATTTGTAGAATTAATTTGCATGTAATGTGTATAGTCAGCACGTGGCGAAGCGGTGGTTTGCCCGCGGCGAATTGTAAATTGTGTATAGCTTATTTCAGTCAATGAAGGAAGTTTCAAAGAACTTGTGAACTGTGTTATCCCCTTGTCACTAACCAATTAGGATTTCCTGGAGGGAGAATCCTTGAAAACAATTGATAACCAACCGGCAGGGCCTGGCGACGGAGCGGCGACAGGAGCGCCGCACAGTCCCGGTGACACCCACGCCAGAAACACTTCTCGTGGGGTACAAACGCCCTGACCCGTCGAAGGTTGATTAATGCCGGCACGTCGCAAAGACACGACGTGTTCCGTCGCAATATATATATATATATATATATATATATATATATATATATATATATATATATATATATGGATCCAAGTACACTGTTGCGCAAGTCTTCTCAATTGAACAGGAGAAAGCGTTTACTGATTATTTATTGAACTGTAGTAAAATGCACTACGGGCTGTCATTGCATCTTGGTTTTGGCTTTGGAATATGCAGAATACTTGGGGTGTAGATACTCGGCATCCTGGAATAAATAGATGTCCTGGGAAAAATTGGGCTGCAGGATTTAGGAAAAGGAATCCACATCTAAGCCTTAGAAAGCCAGAAAATACCAGAGCAGCCAGAAGTTTTGCACTTAATAAACCTGCAGTCACTAACTCTTTTGACAATTATGAATGTGTAATGGCGCGCTACAAATTTACGCCTGATCGTATAATAAATTTGGATGAAACCGGAATAAACCTTACCTACAATCAAAGTTTTGGCGGGATAGAAGCACAGACAAGTAGGACAAATAGAATCAGGTGAACGAGGAGAATTAGTAACGTTTTGTGGTACAGTGACTGCCACGCTGCTACTCTTCCTGTGTACGTATTCCCACGTATCCATTTCAATAACATTTTTGAAAGTTTTTTTGGTAAATAATTTTTTGAACATATTTAAGTCAATTTACTCTTGGAAGGATGTTAATCAGATTTAAAAACATTAAAACTTATATTACAAATTAAATTAAATTACCTGAAGAAGCGGCCAAAAAGTGGGTCGTGAAACGTTGCAATGTTTTCACGTGTTGAAGTTATTATCAAGATTACACGTGATATTTTAAGAAGAAAAGTGTTTCCTTTAAACAATTTTAAACCCCCATTTCCATATACTCTAATTGGTTTTTAACTGACTAATAAGTGATTCTCTATAATAAACAGAATACTAAAAATCTGAATATAAATAACAAAGTGTGATCCAGTTTCTGAAATCTATTACTCCAAAAAGCCATCGGGCGGTCCAAACACCGCCGCACACGCCGAATGGTCAAGACTGAAAATGGCGAGTGCGGTGCAGGGTTAAAAATTATTTTATCTCCCCAATACATATTTTAATTTCATATATATGCCTTCGATAATGTAATTTCTACAGAATATTCGCCTTGCTCACGAAAGCGAATTTTGGCTGCTTTATGTATAACACTGACAAGACAATGAATGTTGAAATTTAGTGGATTTTATGGTAATGCAGAATGTATAAAAATATCTATGCAGACTGGGAATCAAGCCCGCTACTACCCGAATTCTGGAACAACACTTTGACACTGGGCTATCCTAACACTCCTCTTATTACACATTTTTTATTAGCGAAAATTGAAAGCGGCATCACGGATATAAAAATTAATGTCAATTTGGATTCATGGGCAGGAATCACAGAAGTCTTTTACCTCAATACTATTACTATTTATCTCTCAAGGGACATTAAAATATTTTACACTCTCTCCAATAAAAGCACTTTAATCTTAATAGTTCAGTGTAGAGAACGTAGTTATGATAAACTTACTTATATAACGCAGTTGGCAGGCAAGGTCATCCATCGCCATCAAACTCTCAGGCCAAGACAATTTTGATGCGAAATATTACATTTCAAAGGGTGTTCATACTGAACCATGACATAATGTGAGTGGTAGGGGGAAAGATAAGGTTTTAAGAAAAAAATGGTAAAACACAGAACAAATATATTTGAAGACTATAATACATATTTCTGTCATGTACTTTATACCATATGCACTGGTTAAAAATTGGTAAAACAGTGTTACTGCTACCCTGTGCAATAATAAATAGTTCAATATTTAAGATTTTTGGCAGGATGGTTTTTAAGAAACATATATGAAATATATTTAAAAATATTAATACAAATTTCTGTCATGTACAGTCATCATCAAATTTCTGTCATTGTTATGTACATGACAATGTACAACTTTATACCATATGCATTGGTTAAATTTGGTAAAACAGTATTACTGCTACCTCTACAAAAATAAATAGTTCACTTTTGTAGATTTTCGGCAAACCTGACCTACACATAAATCTCTTCCACTTTCAAAATATATTAGAGTATCATCCTTCCTAACTAATACCTTGGGGAATTCAAATTACTTTCCTCAGAAATTTTCAGTTAGTGCCATTTGCCAATAAGGAATCTGCAACTTTTGGTGTTATAAATACTGGGCAGGTGATCTTCCACATCAACATCCACATCACTGCCACAATCTAAAAATGTAATAGCTTGTTCCTTATTAAGGCCTTTTCCCTCAGTCTCAACACTCGTGTTAGTATCAGATTCCATAGAATTTGAAATGCTTCTACAAGGATTTACCAAAGAGCTCGGCCCACTAAATTTCCTCTCGCAATCACAGTGGCAAGGATATGAAAAAGGCCTTGCAATACCTGCATTTATTACATTTGCAACCTTTATTGGAACATCTATATCACTTTTATCAGGAGGTTTTCACAGCATTCAATTTACATCTGGAATGAACTTTCAAATGTCTACTACTTTTATACAATTTCAGAGAGTATTCCTTCTTATCTTTATTATTGTTGGAAAAACTGTCATTTTTAATATGTGGCAATGAGTTGAATGTGTTATTAGGACCATCTTCAACAGATGTTTCCGTGCCCATTTTCTTCATTACTTCCACAGGCATCTTTTCGATTTTCCACTTTCCATTGGTACAAATTATCATATCAGTTGACGAATCTAATTTCTTCCTATCAAATCGTATTTGCTTTTGTTTTTGGCCTAATTTGGCAGTCTCTACGGCATCTTCGTAACTATTCGTTACTGTTGCAGTGTTCTTCCACTTCCTTTTCTGGGCCTTAGCAGCATTATTCTGCAATGTGGATGCAGATGCCGATGCCAATGCCATTGTACAAAATGCAGCAATCTGAAAAGAGATAAGTTATAATTTTCACTTTTCAAACAAGAAAAATCTGCTACATGAAAGAAATATAGCACCTAAAACCACAAAGCACTAGTAGTTTCACCAGTAGCTTTGATATTGAAATGGTTAGCATATTCGGCTGTTATACTGACTGAGATGAAGTTCACACTCAGGTTTATGTCTTTGTACACCTTTCTTTACAGAAATAATATAACTGTTGTGTCTTCTAGATTTTGATACAAATGAAACGTCAGCCCTAAATGATATCTGAACCAAGTTATGTAAATAGTCCTTGTCCTACAAATATGTATACCTCCACTAGCTGCTAGATGGCGTTGAAAAGGCTTATTTCAAGCACATACTTCCTCGCATTATTTCTAACTGCTCCGCACTATTGTACTACTGTATAAATCTGCAAAAATGTTTTCAAACAGAAAAAAAAGTTTCGCTCCAAGAACCCAACTCAGATCCTCACATTCAACTCGTCGCCCATCACACCACTATGTCGTAGAAGTGCCATATGGACCCAACTTGGGCCGACGCTTAAAAATGTAAATGCTCTCAAGTACCCTCGAAAACCAAACTATCCGTTTTAAACCCCCCAAGTTCCTCGAAATCATTCAGATCGATCGGGGAATATCAATTTTGAAGAAAATCGGCTGAACAGTTTAGGTGCTAGCGTTGATCACAGACGGACAGATAGACGTCTTGCTATCAATTGATTTTTCGGCATCAACGACCCACAAAACATTGATTCTGGCTACACCACATGTTTATACGGCATTTCGCACGGCAGTATCACACGGCCGGTAGGAGTTGCATGATCGTAAGCGCTGCTTGATACGGTAGCGATCATGTGATACCTAGCGGCACGATTGAGAAAGACGCGAAATACCGTGACATATTGCATTATGAAGACGGGCCTCGGGAGGCAAAGTTAGAAAATTTGCAGAATAGTTTTTTCCTATATTTAGCAACTGGATTTGTCCACTTTTTCGGAACCAGGGTCCGACAATTAGTATTTCGAGCGAAAATTCGTTTTCCGAACGATTCGGTAACTTTCTCTTTCTAACCATAACGAAGTACCTTCGTAAGGGCGTGAAAGGAATGTCTCCCTTCTTACGAAGTATCTTCATAAGGGCGAAGAAGTAAAAATGTAGTGCTAGTCCCATATTTGGCCAATTCTCCGCATTTGCAAAAAATTGCAAAAATTACGTGTTGGAAAATTTTGGATTGAGACAATTACATTTTTAAGCTGCAGCCCTAGTTCTTACTTCACGGCTTGTCTCTAAAGTAGTGGTATGGGTGACGGTGAGTTAACTCGGAGGGTCTGAGTTCGTCTCGGCGCAGAAAATAATTTTTGCTGGTTGAAAACAATTTTGCGTGTTTCTGTAGTTGTCTAATATAGCGGAAGAGAGAAATAATGAGAGAAAGTATGTTCTGTTGTAGTACCAATAGTTTACCATCTGTTGTTACATACCGGGAGAAACTTTAATGAAAGAAATTGGTATGGAGTTTGAGAAAAATCCTTTTAAGAAATTGCATAAATTTCAGACACAAAATAAGCAAGATCAACTAATTTAAAAAAATGTACATGGTCTTTATAAAGAGCTGATTATTTACAAAAGACTGTTTAGAGCAAAAATCGCTAACAACAATTTTGCAGTTTTGAAAAGTTAACTTTTTGCAATTTTCGAAAAAAACAACAGAAAAAAAAGAAAACTGAGGGTTCGCAGAAAACGGGATAAGCACCATACTTTTACCGTCCGTTCATACGTACGAGGCAAAATTTGGAGTGGGATTTTAAGAACTTTTTTTGTAGAAATATAAATTTCAGACCCCAATTACAAGAAATCTACTAGTTTTTTTTTTAATGTACACCGCTTGTTTTAAAGACCTGATTTTTTGCAACAGGCTACGGCAAAAATATAATTTTGTAGTTTTGAAATGTTGACTTTTTGCAATTTCCAAAACAGCGGAGTTTGCCGAAATTATGACTACCACCAAATATTTTACCGTCCCTTCATTCATATGAGGTGAAAATTTAAACTTTTTTTAAACTTTCCTATATTTCGTGCAAAATTGCCGATCTGGTGGCCGAGATCGCTAAAGCAGCAGAGCCGTGACGATCTTGGACCGAAGGATCGTAGTTGCAAGTCCCGGCTCGGGTATGGTTATATGTGTTTCGTGATTGTGTATGATGTCTATGTGTAATGTGCTCGTGTGTCCGGTGGTTGGCGTCAGGAAGGGCAACCGGCAGTAAAAACAAGACCAAATCTGTATAAAAATGGTGTGTCTGAAAATGGAAGAAAAAAACCCACACCCCTAAGCGCCGACCCCGTATTAACGGGAAAAGGCAAAAGAATAATGTATTTCGCGCAAAATTACACGAAAACTAAACTTTCGAAAAATTGAACATGAACTTATTTGAAGATCTGACTTTAAGAAACAGATTTCATTAAGAAAAGATATTCTATCTTCAATATTGCAGTTGCAGGAAGACGCCCCAAAAGTTGCATATTTACAATTTTTTAAAAAAAATCTGGGATTTCAATTAACATGTGACCTGCATCATTCTCTTAAGCATCCTGAACGCTATCCGAGGACAAAGTTTAATAAAAATATTCAGAGTCATTTTGAGGAAATTTTTAAAATGTTTTTGAGTCTTTATGTAAAGTATTCTCAAAATATCCATTTCAAACTCCCAAAGCCTCGAGTTCATTTGGTTAAATCGGGAAATATCAATTTTGGAGAAAATTGGCTGAACGGTTTATGCGCTAGCATTGAAGGTTGAAAACCTCTTGGCTTTCAAAAAAATAATATCAGACTATCTAAAATAAAACTGGACAAAAAAATAAAATTAAAAACCGAAGAGTCAGAAGATAGTGGAATTCCTTTGAAATTTATAACTTATTTAGAAAGAATCTATTATCAGCACTACAGAGGTATTTTAAGGTATCATCATTTTATACATGTAATTTTACTCTTTTAGTACATTGTTATTCAGTCATAAAGAGCAGAAGTTAAAAATGATTAACTTTTTACCAGTAACTGAAATTAATATAAATAAAAATATTTGTGTGCAATGTTTTTTATTTAAGGTAATAGCTCAAAATTTTTCAGTCAAATAAGAAAGGATTTGAAATGAGTATTTACATAATTACTAAAATAAAATAATAATAATAATAATAATAATAATAATAATAATAATAATAATAATAATAATAACTCCACCTAGGAGTACACGACCTTGCAGTTGGTGGTGGGGCTTGAGTACCCCCATGAGCCTTAAAGCTATGTCAGTGGTAGCCTAGCTACCGGTAGGGCCTCCCTTGCTGAATAGGTTGAAGGTGAGGGGTCAGACGAAGAAGTACTCCATTTTGAGGAGAGTGGGAAGTAAGTAGAGAGGGAAGGGTCATGAACCTTTGGACTTCCTGTTGTCGGCCCATAGAGGGTACAGGAGAGAAACTGGGTTGGCACACCAGGCCACTGATTAGAGTGGAGGCCCGAACCTTGCATTAGCCAGCGAAGGAGGCTGCCTTCAGCAGTCAGTGAAAATCCCGTAGGGTTTAGTAATGCCGACTGGCGATCGGAGGGACCCCTTGCTGGACCCTGCGGGGGGATGCCCCGAGGCCACTGTGGGTCGCAGTAACGGATGGCAGGAAACAACCCGAAGGTTATGTGTGATCTGTGAACTCGAACTTGCATCCTGCGAATCTTCAATTCAAACTAATGAGCAAAATGGATAGAACAAGCAATGTAATGAACCTTAACGTGCCTTGTTCTGGCCATCCCACGGATGTTAGTCCCAGGGACTCAGAGCCGGCAGTAGCTCGAAGCCATCGTCAGAGATGGACCCGGGATGAATTAAAGGAGGTGATGTGGTGCTTTTACTATGCAAAAGCGAAAAATGGGGTCTCAGAAATAGAAGTTTTCAAGGTATGGAGAGAGCGGAACCCAGATATCAGACCTACCCTAGACTCAAAGAAGCTTGCCAGTCAACGACGATACATACTCAGCAGTGGAAAATTCACAGCAGAACAACTTGCTGACATTGAGAGAAATGCGGAGTATGTACTTCGCTCGAACAACCCACATGACGAACATGTAGAACTTGAAATGATGATCCCGTGGAAAAGTTCATCTCTTTCCAGTGAAACACACGTCAGTGGTGACAACTCATCTGGCAATGAATTACACGATAAGGACATGATGCGAAATCTCCTTCAGGCGCGAGATAGAAAGAGTTAGTCAACTTCCGTTTGAATCTCGCGAACCGTTGAGGAGAATATACGAAACTGCCAAAGCTAAAAGAGTGATAGAAACAGTGAATTCTGTCTTAAATGAGGTGGTGGAGACCCCAGGCAGAGATCTAGATATTACTGAAATCAATCACATCATATATGCAACTGGATATCTAGTATCTCAGATAATGTTGGGGCCAGCCAAGAAAACCGACGGCCGACAGCAAAACAGAGTAAACAGCTCTGTACCCCCATGGTTGAACAGAATTATGAAACGGATAGCCGACACCCGGCGCGAAATATCACTCTTAGCTGAGGCATCTTCTAAATCAACGCACACCTCTAAAGTTCAACGAAAAATATTCGATGTTGAACAAAAATACCAAATTGAAAATGACACCAGCAGGCTAATGGTAGTTGAAAAGCTAAAAGAGAAAATTCAAGCATGGGCTCAAAGAATTAGACGTTACAAACGTAGAATAGATTTCTGTGTACAGAACAGGTTGTTTGAAACAGACGCGAAGAGATTCTATCGCAATCTGACTCAAAAACCGAATGGCAAAGCTGTCACACCTTCAAAAGAAGACGTCGAAGCGTTTTGGGCAGGAATCTGGGAGGAGAGCAGATCCTACAACAAAGACGCATCTTGGCTTCAATCTGAAGTTGATGCTGCCAATGAACTTGTAGAAACAGTGGAAGATGTTCACCAATTCTCGGAAGAGGACCTCTTCCAAGCAATTAAGAACATGGGAAACTGGAAGTCCCCCGGGATTGATAAGATCCAGATTTATTGGATTAAGAAATTAACAGCAATACATTCTCATCTAGCAAAGGCTGTTAATAAAATTTTTGAAAACCCAAAGGAAATCCCGGAATGGCTCACACGCGGCATCACGTATTTGCTACCCAAAGCGGGAGACAGCTCTTTGGCGAAGAACTACAGGCCAATTACTTGTCTGCCAGTACTGTACAAAGTTATAACTTCAGCCATAGCTGACAAAATGTACAGACATCTAGATAAGAATCATCTAATGCCAGCTGAACAAAAAGGATGTCGTAAAGGCTCTTATGGCTGTAAGGAAATCTTGCTCCTGAATAAAGTCATCTTGAATGATGTAAAGAAACGCAAACGTAATTTGAGCATGGCTTGGATTGACTACCAAAAGGCCTTTGATAGTGTACCACACGATTGGATTTTGAAGACCCTGGAGATATATCGATTTCATCCTAGACTTATTGAATTTTGCAAGGCTAGTATGAAGTCGTGGAGTACCAGGTTACTAATCCACAGCGGAAAGGAAGCAGTAGAAACCAGAAGTATTCAGATTAACAGGGGTATTTTTCAAGGAGATTCACTATCCCCTCTGCTGTTTTGCATTAGTTTGATCCCACTATCGAGACAGTTGTCGCAAGCTAACTTTGGTTTTAAACTCCATAGTGATGAAAGGCCAGTATCACATTTGTTTTACATGGATGATCTTAAACTGTTTGCTAAGAATGAAGCGATTCTCTCCCAAATGCTGTCTGTCGGGAATGACTTTAGCAATGACATCTGCATGAAGTTTGCTCTTGACAAGTGTGCAAAAATCAATTTAAAAAGAGGGAAACTCACAACGTCTGAGAACATTGAAATTGATACGCACACTGTGATTCAAGATCTTGAGCCAGGTAAAACTTACAAATATCTGGGCATTGAAGAATGTGAAACCATCTCGAATGACAGAATGAAAGAGAGAATTCGTAGGGAGTATTATAGGAGAGTGAGACTGGTCCTGCAGTCCGCTCTGAATTCCAGGAATAAAATTTCTGCAATAGGTAGTTTGGCGGTACCTGTAGCCGAATACAGTTTTGGACTAGTGGACTGGACTGAGCAGGAAATTCGCACCATGGATCGAAAAACCAGAAAACTGCTAACAATGCATCATGCTGCCCACCCTCGAGCTGATATACATAGACTTTATGTGTCACGTAAGGAAGGAGGAAGAGGCCTCAGACAAATTGAGGCCTCCTGGCACAACGCAATAGCCAGGATGGGAAAGTATGTAGTCAGCCATCAAGATGACCCTCTAATGAGGCAGGTCATGAAATCTGACCGAAGAATGGGAAACAGAGGCATTGTTAGTGTAGCTAGAAGCATTGCGAAGAAAACTAGGCAAGACACGTCGAATAACACAGACACTGAACTTCTGATGCTGCTAAACATGAAGTGTGAAACACAAAAAATGTTAAAGAAATCGTGGAGAGACAAACCACTCCACGGACAATACCTAAAAAGAATGGACAAGGTGCAGATCAATAAAGATCAATCATTTATGTGGCTTAAAAGGGGAAGAATGAAGCCAGAATCGGAAGCACTTGTAATAGCTGCCCAAGATCAGGCCTTGAGAACACGACATTATGATAAAGCGGTTCTCAAAATTTCCCAAGATGATAAATGCCGCATTTGCCTGGAGCAAGTAGAAACCATTGATCATATTGTCTCAGCTTGTCCAATTCTAGCAAAGACGGAATACCTGAAAAGACATGACAGGGTGTGTAGCTACCTCCACTGGCAGATCTGTACCGCCCTCGAAGTTCCAAACACATGCCCCAAGTGGTACGAACACTCACCAAAACCGGTGACGTCTGTTGGATTGTGTACGATATTGTACGACCAACAAATTCAAACTGATCGCACGATAGCGGCAAACAAACCGGATATAGTTATCCGGGATTTGTCGAAAAAATCGTGTTTACTTATCGATGTTGCTGTACCTTGCGATCAAAACGTCGTTACCAAGGAGGCAGAGAAACGTCTTAAATACAAGAGTTTGGAAATCGAGATCAGCCGAATGTGGGGCGTAAAAGCACAGGTCGTCCCGATAGTTATCGGAGCTCTGGGATTTGTTCCGCAAAATTTGAGTAAGAACTTGTCTAAAACTCCCAGGTAATTCAAAAGACTGGGAAGTGCAAGAAAATAGCTTTATTTGGAACAGCCCACATTTTGCGTAAAGTATTGTAGAGGCACTGATAGTCACCGGATCTGCTCCTTAGGTAGCTGGTTGCAACCTGGAGTAGATTTTATATTCAGCCGACTCATAACATCTTTAGTCGTGATGTAATGGAATAATAATAATAATAATAATAACTTATAGTTGAAGGGAGGTCAGCAAAACTTCACATACAACTTTCAATTTACATCTAGACCATCTTTTACCAACTAAGAATGATTTGGATGAATTTTTTTTACCAAGTCATTAGTACCCAATTTATACTTAAGGAAGTGTACTACTGAATGATATTCCAATTAATGTAAATATTTATTTACTTTTGTCGTTTTGGATTCTTCACATGAATCATTTTAATTTTCTTCATTATTAGATATTTATACTTTTAAATTGTCTCAATTTTTTTACTCTCAGAACTATTTATCAATTCCACAGAAAGGATTATCAATGACTCCTGTTAATTTCTCACTTTGCCACAGTAATTGTTAACTCACCTCACGAGAACAGTCTTTCTCGCCAAAAAGGAAAAACCGACGAACTTCTTGTGCATCAAAAAGTAATTCTGGAAGATTACAAAGAGTCAAAGTGTGCAGAAGTTTGTATATCTGCAATCTGCAGCCAGTTATGTTGTATGGGCTAGGTATATCTCTAATCCCACTTGATTGTTGAAGTTTCATTAGAATAGAAACAACCATCTCTTGTAATTTCTGTAAAATAGAACAAAAATTTCCCAGGTCAAATCATTTGCAACACAAACTGACAACGGAACTAAACTAACTATACTTTTATAAGATGAAAGTACAAACAAACCATGATTTACAGCAAATTTTAGTGTATAACAAAACATTTTTAGCATATCAAAAAAAAGGTATTGGCAGAATGAGGCCCATTGCTCAAGTGGTTGAGTGCTGGACTGACAATACACCAGTGAGGTACCAGACAACCATCTTACATCATTCCAATATTAATTTTCTTTATAAAATTTAACTTTTACTAATATTTTTTAAATACAACTAAACCATTTATTTACCTTTTGGGAAACTAGCATTAGTGTGAATGATGTTCAGAGAGTTTGTTGGCTAACCTGAGAGAGAGCCAGGTTTGAATTTCAGCATTTCTTAGAAATTATCCAGTAATGTCCCAATTCAAATCAGTCCTGAGATCCACTCACATTAAGCATTAAATGCAACTTATACTTACATGTTTCACAATAAATCTTTGATGACATTTGCAACCAGAACCGGCGCGAGGTTATTTTGTGCCCCAGGCAAAATTAGATGTTTGCGCCCCCCCCCAATAATAATAATAATAATGTTTAGAAATATTTTTTTGAAGTAAAATATGATTTATTTTATATCTCTCTCTCTCTCTCTCTAAATATATATATATATATATATATATATATATATATATATATATATATATATATATATATTGGTGTGATGTTATTGGAGAGTTCATATTGATAATAAAGATTGCGACCTCGATGTTGGATTAAGAAAATTGTTAAGTGCAGGAGCTTAATATATTGGTCTGTTCGACTATTAAATTCTTATATGATCTGAGTTCAGACCGGTGTGAGCCAGGTTGGTTTCTATCTCTATTTATAGTTATGTACTTTAGTACGAAAGGAATAAGTACATTAAATAATTTATTGTTTGGAATTATATTAACTACTATTTTGGCAGAAGGAAGTGCAATGAATTTAGAATTCATGAATGTAATAATATTACATATAGTATTGTTAAATTATATTATAAGTTTAGTTTGTTATATTGTTTTAGTAATTTTTGTATTGATTGGTGTGGCTTTTTTGACTTTATTAGAGCGTAAGGTTTTGGTTATATTCAGATTCGTAAAGGTCCTAATAAAGTTGGTATGGTGGGGATTCCCCAACCTTTTGCTGATGCTATTAAGTTGTTTTGTAAGAAGCAAACTTATCCTGTAATATCTAATTATATAATATATTTTATATGTCCGGTAGTTTGTTTATTTTTGTCTCTTTTAGTTTGATTAATTTATCCTTTGGGTTGTGAATTAATTTCTTTTGATTTGGCGTTATTATTTTTTTTTTGTTGTACGGGAATAGGAGTATATTCTATAATGTTGGCTGGTTGGTCGTCTAATTCCAATTATGCTTTGTTGGGAGGATTACGTGCTGTAGCTCAGACCATTTCTTATGAGGTAAGTATGGCGTTGATTTTATTGAGATATATTGTTTTAGTAGGGGGTTTTGGTATAAATTTATTTTATATTTATCAGTCGTATATTTGATTTCTTTTTCTTTGTATTCCGTTGTTTTTTTGTTGATTTTCTTCTTGTTTGGCTGAGACTAATCGAACTCCTTTTGATTTTGCTGAGGGTGAGTCAGAATTGGTGTCAGGTTTTAATGTGGAATATAGAAGAGGTGGTTTGCATTGATTTTTATGGCAGAATATTCTAGAATCTTGTTTATGAGAATATTGACTGTTTTGATTTTTTTGGTGGTGATTTATTTTCTTTGTTATTTTATTTTATGTTGGTTTTTATATCGTTGTTTTTATTTGAATTCGTGGAACTTTACCTCGTTTTCGTTATGACAAATTGATATATTTGGCTTGGAAGGTGTATTTGCCTGTTTCTTTAAATTATTTGATTTTTTTTTGTTGTTTTTCATTTTGGGTTAGTAATGTAGCTTGTTGAGACATTTTAGGAATAGAAGTTAATAGAATATTTAATTCTATCTTTCATTTTCAAAACAAATGCTTTAAAGCTTATTAACTTATTCGGTAAGTTGATCTCATAATTTAAAGGTTAATGGATTAATAAGAAAGTATAGGAAGTATCTAACGGTTAAGATTTGTCCTGT